>JARBWK010000001.1:76515132-76660902 GCA_030556195.1 Anolis apletophallus
ATAAAAACAGTTCCAAAGAGTAAATAGTCCAATAATATGAAAGTGTCCAAAAGGTAATAAGCAAGGTAGTCCAAAGTAACGTAGCAAAGAAGCTGGAAGCATGGCAAAGCTCCGCAATCCAATGCGGAGCAGGAACCAGGGCAATGCTCCGCAAACCAATGCGGATCAGGAAACAGGACAAGGCTCCGCAAACCAATGCGGCTCAGGAACAAGGCAAATGCAAGGCAAGGCTTGATGACCACGGCTGGCTGGTGGTCCCACTCCGCTTCACGCCTGTTCAGGAAAGACGTGGCCGGAGAACTGAGGATGCGTTCCCACGGACCCTATACTTAATCCGTCGGCCGAGGTCCGCGACGCTCTAGGCTCCTTCGTCTCCAATCTCTGCTCACGGACCTCGGTCGGTCTAGGACCCTCGACCAAGCCCTCCTGCTAGACTCGATGTCTCGTCTCCTATCGAAGGAGCGACCTTGCCTCTCGGCAGCTGTGTCGCTATCTTCCTGAGAACTTTCCTCCCTGGCACTTTCCCACTCGGATTCGTCCATGTTTACATTCTCGGGCTCCTGGGAATTCCTCCCCCCGGGGTGTTCATAACTCCCTTCGCTGCTTCCCATCTCCACCTGGTGATCAGAATCTAAGCTGGGCCCAAAGCACATTTCGTCCCATGCCAAGCTCTCTGTGGGGAGACTGCGGCCCATCCGAAGGGCCCTGTGCTTCACCCCAGTCATCTAGCTCATCCTCCGAATCCACCTCTGCTGCTGCAGGCCCTAATGCTAAAGGAACCCCAGGACCTATTCCTTGCCCTCCAGGCACGAACGAGAACTGCTGTGCTACAGAGGGTTAGAAAAAAATAGAATTTGGGGGAGGGGGTTGTTGTAGGGTTTTTTGGACTATATGGCCATGTTCAAGAAGCTTTATCTCCTAACGTTTCACCTGCATCTATGGCAGGCATCCTGGATGAAAGCCTTCAACAAGAAATTTGTTTGTTGTTTTAAAAGAACTCTTTATTGGGGGTGGGGGTGGGGGTGGGGATAGATACTTTCTTTTAGAATGATAAATAAAATATTTAAGGCAAAACATGCAAATATCTACTCTCCAAAATTATTAATGAAAACTTTGTGAAGGAAAATAATTTATTAAAATTCTATGTACAGTATAATGTGATTTCAATCCCAGGTCTTCTCAGTTGCTTTCATGGCACTGGGACCCTTCTACACTGCCATATAATCCAGATTATTATACCAGATAACTCACATTATCAGTTTTAAACTGGATTATCTGAGCATACACTGCTTTATAATTCAGTTCAAAGCAGATAATCTCGATTTTATATGACAGTGTTGTTGGGTCCTGGGTTCTTTATGTCTTCTTGACACTATAGAGAACTAAACGGAAAAAACCACTTTTGTCTTTCATAAATTGGAAACAAAAGACCCCAGAACAACAAAAGTACATTAATTTTTAAATTATTGTCTGGTTAAACTGTACAATGCATCAAATACGATCATTTCCAAATTATACTTAAAGTAACAAAGATGACTTTCAACCTGTAAGGCAAGACAACATTGCATTTTTCTCAATCTAAAGGGACCAGGATGGGGTGGAGGAGGAAAAGCCTATTCTACACTGAGTCTTGGTCCTGCTCTCACGGTGACATTGAGAATGAAATCCTTAAAGCACGTTTTACATTTATAAAAAATCCAAAAGAACTCCAGATTGTCTGTAGACCTCTGGTAGGTAAAATTTTGATCTTCAGATGATGTCAGACTATACTTCTTGTATCTTTTCCTATTGGCTACTCCGGCTAAAGCCAACTGAAGTTGCAGACCAAAACTATCAGTGGAGCCACATGATTCTTTTCCTTCTCTTCATGTTGTTCTACAGGTTGCTGTGTCTAGATCCATGGTTCTCAACTTCTGGGTCCCCAGAAGTGTTGGCCGCCAACTCCCAGAAATCCTAACAGCTGGTAAACTGGCTGGGGTTTCTGGGAGTTGTAGGCCAAAATACGTGGGGACCCACCTGTTGAGAAGCACTCTAGATAATACCTACAGTCCTAAATATATTCATGCTGCCTTAAAAATGTTCTGCGCTATTCAGCCAATCTTATGCATACATGCACAAGTGATTTGAGTAGGCTCCAGAAGTCATTCTGCCCTTCATGTATATGCTAACTATCTAGCAATTGAAATAATGCCAGGAATTGTATCATTGATAGCACACTTCACCCCATATTCATGACTAAAATTTAGTAGTAGAAATTAAATATAATTTAATTTAAATGTAGGGTTGGTTAACCCTAATTACTAATAAAGCATTTATTTGTAGAAATTAAAAAACATTGTAGAACGAAGAAATTATCTACTTCTTCTTTGCGCTGTGTTGCTTGCAGAAAATACATTCAAAATTTGTCTCCCTAGTGCTTTCTCAAAGAATGTTGGGTCACTTGTCTGTGATAAATTTTGGTTCTGAAACTGTATGGAACATTTATTATTTCCCTTTCATTTGTGTTTAAAGTTGGTTTTAAATTATTTTTTTATAATATGGACAGAAGCAGGCAAAAGCAATCTGTATCTGATATGCTTGTTCTTGCTTGCGACCTGCATGTGTTGCATTCCAATGCCTCATGGATACTCAATGGCTTTTCCACTTCAGTTCCTTTGAAATCAAAACTGTGTGTGTGTTCTGCAGAAATCTCAAACCATTCGACTTCATGCTGCCACCTCCAACTGTGCTTAATCCCCCTTGGCACAATGTTGCTTGACATGCCGCCCTCAAAACATGTTACACATTATGATATTGAGATTGTTATTTCCAGAGAGCAGTTCTCTTATGGGAGTGAGACTGGGTTGTCTTAGAAAAATGTAAACCTGAATTGAGCAGGGTAAAGGTCATTAGCATTTCAGAACTATAATCTACAGAATACTTGAATGAACTTAATTTAGCTGCTAATGCATACAACTAATTAATACTTTACTTTGTGAAATATGTAGTTTGATCTCTCTTGATATTCTGTATTCTACTCTAATAAATAGGACCAATGTTGCTATCTCACATAATTATGTAATTTCCACTCATAATTAATTCCATCAATTATCTCCCTATATATGTTATCTTTAATGGGGCAATTTGCAAAGCAGTTAAAGGGAGTAATAGCAATAACAACACATCATATTCAATGACTAGCTTCTGCTTACAAGCACAAAAAGCCCCTAAGTAACAGACAAAGTGGTCTTAATAAAAAGGGTTATGTGGGAGGAGGAACAGCGATAGCCACTTTGAGGAATGGCATAGATTTTCAGGCTTAATCAATACTGTTGGAAAGCTACACAATTTAATGTGTAGATTAACCAGCTCTTCGTTGTTCAATGTCATGCTCCTTTCTAGCAATCCCAGGCAACTTGGGAGTAGGAAGATAAACATTTTTAATAAAGATTTGCACTAAATAAGTTGGGAAGCCAAATAGAGATTTTGTTGTTGCTAAATGGACAAGCTACCACTTAACATATATTTAAAACAGAAACTCGCTTAATGATTTTCTGGAGAGTCATTGTCTGGTGGAAATCTGCTTCAGAGCAGCCCAGGATCTCACATGCTAATTCCAGAGCCATTATTCAGACATCCCAAAGGTGCATCCACTAACCAGGGATGGTTTGTGTCTCTCCACCTCCATATCACTGCTCCTTCCATTCTTAGTCAGCCATGGAGCTCTGTCTCACCTTTGGTCATCACAGGACCCTCTGCTGATG
The DNA here is from genome assembly GCA_030556195.1 of Anolis apletophallus. Taxonomy (NCBI): domain Eukaryota; kingdom Metazoa; phylum Chordata; class Lepidosauria; order Squamata; family Anolidae; genus Anolis; species Anolis apletophallus. The sequence continues at coordinate 76,518,876 of JARBWK010000001.1, forward strand.
TCAGGAAGGGGCACTTATGAGATTATGAAGGAGTATGGCTATCCCCCTTCCTTGCAGCAACATGGGCATGACCCATTTCCTTTCCCTTTCACTAATGAGGACAAGAGTGATGGTACCAGTGCCCAGTCTGGACAGTGGACCAATTCAAATCCAACCTGATCCCACTGTCCAGATTGCAAAACCATGGGATACTCCAGTTTCAAGCAAACTACAGAGTGGAACCATATATATATATATATATATATATATATATATATATATATATATGTCTCCTACTCAGAAATATATTCAATTAGATTTAATGCAAAATATTCCCAAATCACTGTTTATTGTAGCTTGTGTATTTCCCTCTCAAATTAACAAACAAACAAACATTAACATGTAATTGATAAACAAAATCAGCAATAATTATAATAAAGTTACAAATATCCAGGATTTTTGACAACATTATCATTCTTCCAAAATTGATTAGTTGATTTATTTTGTTTATTTTTTCTTTGACTCAGTAGAGGAAATGCTAGCCTTTATCCAAACAGTTTTTTCTATGAGTCAGCAAGCATGGAGAATGCCAGTTTTCAAAATGATCATTTTCTTTAACAAAACTGCTAAATGAAAGCCAATTTACATAAAAAAATATTATTTGCTTTTCAGCCCACTTTGCATGCTGCATACATTTCTCTAGTAATGCTACGTTCTAAATCTTTCTATACCTATTCTCCCTATAAAATTAGACCTCTTTTATTTAGCAACTTCTTGCTGAGTTGTCATTAAGAGAAAAGTAGTATCTTGATGCAGAATATTCCCATTGTTTTCAAGAAACAGATTGAACAATGTGGTCTCTAATCAGCACTTTCCCCAAACTAACATGCAAATGTAGCATTCCCACCACATATGGAAGCATATACCAAGGTTCTCACGTCGAAGCAACAGAGTAGAATGTGTGATACATTCTAATAGGAATTGAATATTTAGAAGCTATTTCAATGGTATTTTGTCTTATGCTTTCTAGAATAGATTTTACTGATTCTTTTGCCAATTTTAACTTCAGTTTAATTGTCATTTTAATTATTTTCCTATAATAGGAAGGCAAGTCCTATTCTGATACCCTTTCTAGGCTCTACGTAGAATAAGAAACATAAGGCAACAAATATTTTTATAAAGCTGGGAAAAGGTAGTCCTGCTCTTGCCATTTTAATGGCCTTTGGCCCCTACAAATCCTCCATATGGTCCCTTCTCTGACCATAAAAATGGGAAGTCAGCCTCCTTTCAAAACATCCAGTAGTGGGATTCATCTTTTGCACTGTTTAAACCATACATTTTACAAAATCAAAAGTTGACTTCTAAACATTGGGGGGGGGGGGGGGCATTTCTGATATGCTTTGGTAGGTCCCAAATTGGATCCTGCATCTGTAGCAGTTGCTCTCTGAATAAGATAATATCTATGCAATGCCTTTGGTTCTACTGTTTTAATCAATGGCCTAGTGTTGAATTATGGTAGTAGTTCTGGCAGCTTTTTGGCAAAATTGTGGTTGTCCAGGAAGTTACTTTTTTGTTGTTATCCAGAGATAGTTATTTTTAATCCTGTGTGTGGGTAAAAATCAAATAGCCTGTGTGATCCAACCTTTTCCAGCTAGGCTATTTTGTTTTAAGTGATGAAATATATCTATTTACTGGAGTTTGGGTGTGGGGAGGGAGCAGGGGCGGATTTACCATTAGGCAAAGTAAGCACCCGCTTAGGGCGCCATGTAGTCAGGGGCGCTTCTGGCCACCAGGTTCCACGCATGTGCCATTGCTGCAAAGGGACTCCAGCTGGACTGAGACGCCAATCGCCCAAAAACCTCCGGCTCCATCCTGGCTGCAAAAAGTTCCTCCTTTTCGGCCTCACTTAGGGTGATTGGTATCTCGGTCCATCTGGAGTCCCTCCGCAGCAATGGCGCACACGCAGAACTACCTGGCCCAGTGCATGCGAGCCCGGCGTGCATGCGCATGCTCCATGAGGCCGGAGAGCGAGGGGGTGCCAAAATAATGTTTGCTTACCATTTTAAATTACCTTAGTCCGCCCCTGGGAGGGAGAATGAGCATGCCTGAACTATGTGCCATTTTCTCTGCATTAACAGTGTTACATTATGAAGTGGGTTTTATTCAATCTGTGTTTCAAGAGCATTTGGTAAGAAGGAAATCGGCTATCCCTCTCAAATTCATTACTGGTGCCTTATGATTGTTCTCTTGGGAGGATATTAGTTGTAACTGAAAAGAGCTGCAGTATATTTTTTACATAGCTTCAATATCATAAGACATCAAATTCTGCCTGTTCTTAGAAGTTAAGTAGGGTCATTTCTGGTCAGTACTTGGATGTGAGGCCACCAATGAATATCAGGTGCTGTAGGCTCTATTTTAGAAGAAGGAACTGACAAAAACACCTTGAATGTCCGTTGCCTAAGAAAACTCTGTGAAATGTATAGAGTTGCTATATGTTGGCAGGTGACTGAAGGCACAGACACACAAACACGATTTCACATGTATGGTATTCCTGTCCCTTGTGCTGCATTCTGATACACCAAACTTTCAGCCATTTTATGACATTTGTTGCCATAGTACAAAGTTGTTTGAAATTTCTTTTATTTGCCACTTGATTAGATATGCCTTTGTTAAATTATCAGCTTTGTTATACTACTGCCATCAATATCAGTACACTGAAAATGAAGAAGGATTATTTTCTTTAACTATCACAGTCCCTTTCACATAGTTATGGCACCACAATATAAACTACTTCAACCTTTTGCCCTACACCAACAGCAAGCACTCTGCTCTAAAACTAAAGCGTTCCAGTGGATTTGTGGTATCTATTCGTCAGGGTCAATAGCAGAGGTCAATGTAGAAATAAATTCTACAGATGAGATGTAGCTTTTTCCTTGGGTAAACCTGAGTTTTAAATTGAGAGCCAAGAATAAGCACAGCTCCAAGACATTTCAAAGACACCAGATGAAAATGAACAACATTTGTGGGTTCAACTATTTTATACCAGGAATAAAATAGTTTGCTGCACATAACAACGCCTGTGCTGTCTACAGTCATTTCTGTCATTTCCAGAAAATGTTGTTGGTGCCAAGCTGCATTTGCATGATGATATTTAAGGAGCTTCTTTTAATTATTTTGCATTATGTTCTGCTCTTAGAGCAAAGTAATTTAAAGAAAGAGATAGGCGAAATGTATGATGTTACCATGCTGCAGTTAAACTAACACATTTACATAAAATCTACATATTTAAAACACACATGCACAAATATTGACAGAAAGCATTTTCTTATATGGCTTTTGAATTGGGGTGTAATGTGAGCCATGTAAGTTCTCAGTGGAAAGATTTATTACAAAAAAGAATCAAGACAGATAATGTCTCTCAAAGGGCTTCTTTTGTTTAGAAAGCTGGGTTAAAGAAACATGAACCTTTGGTACAGAGATATGCCTTTCTTCTCTGTGGTGATGCCTGTAGTACATAAAGAATATTTAATTCTTATACAACAGAGCATCCCTCAAACCAAAAAGATGTATGATGTGTTGTAAAAGCTCATGTATAAGTCTAGACATTTTAGCAGAAAAATGACAAAAAAATTGCAACGACTGTATAACAACAAGATTTATTATGGTCAATGACCAGCATCAAAAATTTATAAACATCAGGATGTACAAATGTTAAGGTACACACACATGTACAAACACATGTACACAAATGTACATACATCAGGGTACACACACATCCGGGTATCAAGAAACAATGTCAAAGCAAAGTTTAAAACCCAATATTGAATAAGACAGTTAAAATGGTATTAAACATTTAGATGCTAAAATGACAATGGTAAAACTGAAATAAATATTAAAACTTTCTAAGACTCTGACAGCATCTTGCGCCGACAAGCTATTGCTGCTGCACAGATGCTGGCAACCCTGACAGTGATCTTGGGGTGTTGGTCTGACAAGAGATAATCTATATAAAACCTTACAGATCTCCCTGGTAGACTTTCTAAAATTGGATTTATAAAATGTTTACGAAGGTCACAGTAAAAAGAGCAGTACAACAAAATGTGCCCCACAGTTTCCACTGTCTTTGTCTCACAGGGACATAGGTGCTCATTGTATGGTTCTTTGTTATATCTTCCCTCCAGTACAGCAGAAGGGAGAGCATTGAATTTAGCCAACGAGAATGCCTTCTTATGTTTAGGGATGATTAGGTTGCCTAAGTACTCTGCAGGAAGCAGCGCCCTTCTGTGAAGATTGGAAGAGTAGAGGCTTTGAAGATTGGAAGAGTAGAGGCTGCATTTAGGTAGTTTTGCAGCTCAGTGTCCCAGATACACTGTTGTATGCTTTCTTTGGCTTTTGTATAGCCCATGGTCAGAATGGTATTAGCTGAAAATCCACGGTTTAGGATGATGTTCTTATGAACTATCTTTTTCCACCTTGATTGGAATAGATCACCAAAGGTTAATGGGGCCAAACCTTTAGGCAAAAACATTAGTTTAAACCAAAGATTTAGTTTTTACATCCAGATCTGAGACTCAACAGAGATCTGACCTGTCTCTAGAAATAAAATTACATGAGGCACACAGCTTGGGAGGCTAAGGAATTTTGTCTGGATGGTTTCTAAAGCCTTGACACTTTTAAATGCACACAGTTGTGCCCCATATAACATTTGAGGCAAAATCTTAGCATTAAAAACTTGAATTGCTGAAGGTACATGCTGGCCTCCTTTGCCATTAAAAAATGAAATAAGTGAGTTGTAACTCCACTGTCCATTTGCTATAGAATGGGACACTTGAGCATTCCAGGAACCAGTGGACTGGAAAATTATTCCTAGATATTTATAGAGTTTAACTTGTTCTATTGGGTGCCCATTGATTTGCCAGCGGTGTATGCATCTTTTCTGAGTAAAAACTAGCACTTTTGATTTGTCATAACTCATTGCCAGATGTTCAGTATTAAAGTACAAATCTAACCTTTTTAGAAGCCATCTCAGCCCAATTCATGTTAATGATAAAAGTACTGCATCATATGCGTAAAGTAAGACCGATATTGCTCTCCCAGTCAATTTAGGAGGGTGAGGGTTTATTTCTGAAAGTGAGTTCACCAGGGAGTTAATATAAATATTAAACAACGTGGGAGCAAGAACACAACCTTGCTTTACTCCCGTAAATGAAGGTATTGGTCTAGTCAGATCGCCTTCTCAGTTACATCTCACTCGCAGATGTGTTTTTTTCCCATAAAGGCTGCAAATGAGAACCATCAGGTGCCTGTCTATGTTGGTAGCCTCAAGTTTGCTCCAAAGTCTGTTTCTTGGGATTGAGTCGAATGCAGACTTAAAATTTATAAAGTCTGTATAAAGCATTCCCCAGGAGGGAGAGGAATACTTTTCTACTAAATGTTGCAATATTAAGCCCTGATCAGCAGTTGAACGTCCGATTCTGAAACCTGCTTGTTCCTCTTCTAAGAAGTTTTCTTGCTCCAACCAACTTAATAGTTTGTCTAGGTCCTAGACTCTAGGAGATGACTAGCATACAATTTGCTGATGATGATTAGAAGACTAATTGGTCTGTAGTTGCCAGGATTGGATCTGTTGCCTTTTTTGTAAATGGGGACAATTATTGCAAGCCCCCAGTCAGATGGTATACAGGCAGATCGATCAATGCATGTGAACAAGACTACTAGGGCTGGTGTCCCACCACTCAGAGTTTGCTTTCAGCAGTTCAGAGGGCATATGATCACTTCCTGGGGCTTTGCCTGGTTTGAGTTCAAAATGAGTCTGCCAATTTCAGATGTTGAGACAGGGGGCCAGTTTGGTAGATCATTAAGATCTTGTGGAGTTAGTAAAACTTCAGCTTGCCTCCCTCTACTCATACTGCTAAAGAATTTTTCCCATGTTTTCACAGGGATGTGAAAGTCTAGTCCATGAGGGCTGCTTTGCCAGGCCCTAGATACCATTTTCCAAAAGGCAGCTGTGTCATGGATTTGCGAAGCGGTGATTAGTTTCTGCCAGTTTGATCTCAATCAGGGGCGGCCTTTGCTATTACGCGGCCTACGCAACCGCGTAGAGCGCCATCTTGGATGCGGCGGGGTGGGGCGCCATCGTGAGGCGCAGCGGCGTCGCCCGCCCTGCTGCTGCTGCTGCTGCTGCGCTGCCCTCCGCGGTTTCGCGTGCATACGCAGTGCCTACGGAGCTCTCTTGAGGTCCGTAGGCACAGTGCATGCGCGTGTAAATCACCGCGCACATGCGCAGTGCCTACGGAGCTCTCTTGAGGTCCGTAGGCACTGCGCATGTGCGCGGAGATTTACGTGCACATGCGCTGTGCCTACGGACCTCAAGAGAGCTCCATAGGGACAGCGCATGCGCGCGTAAATCTCCGCGCACATGCGCAGTGCCTACGGACCTCAAGAGAGCTCCGTAGGCACTGCGCACCCGCGCATCGCCCTCCCACGCGCATGCACTGTGCCTACGGAGCTCTCTAGAGCTCCACAGGGACAGCGCATGCGCGCGGGAGGGCGATGCAGTAGCAGCAGCACGGACGGCGTCGCCCTCCGCGCGCATGCGCTGTGCCAACGGAGCTCTAGAGAGCTCCGTAGGCACAGAGCATGCGCGCGGAGATAAGGCCTCTCCTAGCGCTTCCTGGTGCCCGCTGCCGGCCCCACCCATGGGGCGTTGCAGAGGGCGGGCCGCTGGCGCAAAAATAATGTTGGGGGGGGGCGCCGAAATAATTTTCGCCTACCATGCAAAATTACCTCAGACCGCCCCTGATCTCAATGCATGCTTCTTTTTTTCCTTGATTAAGTTTCTGTATTTCTTTTTCAGTGGCAGCCATTCTGCAGGTAGTGATGGCAAGTATAACCTCCTGTACTCTTTGTATTTTTCAAGAAGCAACTTCTTCATATCTAGACACTCTTGGTCAAACCAGGGTTTGGATGTGAAGTGGCAAGAGTGTTTTTTCAGTATGGTTGTTATGTTGCAGGTATCTCTTAGTTTGAGAGCTCTGAATGTAGAGCAGCAGTTGATGGTCCATTTGATGTGGGAAAATCTTAAATCAGCCACAGGTATGATTTCAGGTTCAGGCTCTGCAAGTAATCCCTGTGCCTCAAAATTTAAGACTGCAGTTAAAGGTAAATTGTCATTGTCAGTTCGTATTACCACTTCAAAACTTGTGAATAGATTTAACAGATTATGTGTTACCTTGAAGTAGACAATTGTTGATGCCCCCATTCCAGATGTGAAGGTGAATTCACCATATTTGTCTCCTTCAACTCCTTCAACTCCCCCATTCAAGATCACTAGGTCAAAATTATTTGCCATTTGTAACAGACACAGGATAGAGAAATTACATGTTTTGTCTTTGGATTGTCTCACAGGAGCCAAATGCCCTGCTTCTGCTTCAGGGGAGTATTCACCAAAGTAAATAGTATCATAATTTGTGCCTAGTCTGGCATTAAAGTCTCCAGTCAAAATCAATGAAGCTTCTGTGTACATGGCAGTCATTTTGTTTATGAATTCTAGCAGTTTGAACCACCTGCTCTTAATTAGCTGTCTTTGGCATAGTGGGGAGAAGTAAACATTTATTAACTGTACTGTACCTCAACTCCTATTTAAAAAGAAGCAATTTTCCTCTCTGAGTATTGGTGAAAGGAAAGATCCTCTCTGGGAGAACCTAAAAGAATAACTGATGCCCTCTACTCTCTCCAGTGTTGAACCACTTGTACCCTGTTGAATGCCTGGGCAGGAAAATGGTAGTAGCTCTTTGGTGCTTTCCCTCAAAGGAGTGCAGGAAAAGTAGCAAAGGTTGGTGCTTCTTTTGGGTTCTCCTAGGATTGAGTAAGCTCTCATCTTCCACATTTCTATTCTGAGAATGGGATATTTCTGTTATTCATAAGAGTTAACACTGTAATTAAATTTTTTTATCAAAATGGAAATCATCCCCTTCTCTGAGTAGAGTGGCAAAAAGCCTTTCTGAATGAGTGGGAATTCATAGAATGACCACCGTCTTATTCATAGTCATATCAAAATCTATAATTGTGCCCCCAAAACCTGTCTTTAACTTATACATAAGCTTGACTTATATACACACACTAGCTGTTCCCTGGCACACATTGCTGTGGCCCAGTTTGTATATATGTGTTTGGTGTTTGTATATTTGTGTGTATATATTTGTGTATGTGTGTACATATGTGTGCTTGTGTATATATGTGGTTTTGCACATGCGGTGTGTTTGTGTATATATGTGGTTTTGTACATGTGTTGTAATGTATTTTTTTGTTTTTTGCCTTTTAAGTCCCTTCTGCTGTGTTTTTCAGTGTTTTTATGAGTGACGCTCACTCGTTGGCCTGATAGGTGTCTTGTGTCCAAATTTGGTGTCAATTCATCCAGTGATATTTGAGTTATGTTAATCCCACAAACAAGCATTATATTTTTTTAATATAGATTTATGGTAATTACTGATTATCAATCTAACCAGACACATTTGAGGGAATATTAATGCCTACAAAAATGAAATTAACACTCAAGGCAACACTGGATGGCATGTTCTACCTTGAAGCCACAGAACATGTTTTTTTTCATTTCTTATTCTTTCAGTTTGAAAAAATATGTGAAATTTACTGTGAAATTCAATTACTTATGTCTACTCAAGGAGATCTCCCTCTCCTCTCCAGCCAAGAGGCCCAGCATGTAACACTGCAAGCTGCGGCTCTATGAGATGCTTGATGTTCATAAGAAAAGGTCAGCCATTCACTTGGGAATCTCTTTCCACAGCAGGATGCTGAAAAATATCTGGAGGAAATTGCTCCCCAGAGATGTACAATGAGCTAAACTAGAACACTGGACAAAAGACAGGCTCCCATTACTAGTTATTGCAGTAAATGGAAAGTAGGCAATAAACGATTAATTTCAAAGCAAGCTTCTTTTAAAATTGTAATTGGGTTGAGGGAGGGTTTCATTAGAATCACATTTTCCAAATCAAGATATGGACAAAAACAATGTTCATTCAATGATTTCAGGAAGATATTTTTTTCCAACTGTCTACAAAAATTCATACATTAGAGTGTGGTGTACACTTGTTATATCAGTAAGGAAACGTACAGAATGGCATCACATACATTCTACCTGTTAGTCTGTCTATCTGTCTATCTGTCTATCTGTCTATCTGTCTATCTATCTATCTATCTATCTATCTATCTATTAGGCATGGTTAGGTCCAGTCGGAATTTTTGTAATTCGGATTAAATTCAAATCAAATTCCTTTTTGAAGCGATTTTGAAGTGATTTGGGAACCCAGAAGTATCCTTGCCCTTTCAAAGCCACTGTCACCATCTTTGTTCCAACTCAGGAAGTAATTCGGAAAAGATCCAGCATTTGGAAGCAAGCAGCAGCTTGCATGCTGGGATGCTTGCCTCCAGCCAATGAGAGGAAACCACCTCGGAGGGGTGGGGTTTCGGCACGACAGCTGGGGACATGAACAGGAAGGGACTAGGCAGCTTGGGTGGGAAAGGTGCCACGCCACCGTTTTGCAGGGGAACAACATACCTGGGGAACCTAATAAAATCCCCCCCATGTTTTCCTGAACGGGCTGGGATTTGGAGGAGAAAAGGAAAGGGGAAAGGAAGAGAGAGAAGGGAAGAGGAGAAGGGAAGGGAGAAAAACAGCAGGAAAAATGTCAGTTTAAACCAGTGTGAATGGATTCCTTTCCTTTCCCAGTGGTTTTAGCCAGAGTGGATGGATTTTTCCCCTTTGCCCCCCCTTTCTGGAGTAAAACAACTACTTTCAAAGTAAAGACCACCAGATGAAACAGGAAATAACACTTTGAAACCATTAACAAAGGATTCGGAAGTCTCAGAATTTTTGAAAAGTTTTGAACTTTTGTTTCTGTGAAAATCGGAATTGACTTTAGATCCGAACCACCAGTGATCCCTAGATCCAAAATGAATTTTGAACCATTTTTATGGATCAAACAAGCCTACTCTCTCTCTCTCTCTCTCTCTCTCTCTCTGTCTGAAAATTCGTTGTAGATACATATCATGCTGTAAGTAATTGTTAAGACTAAAATAATGACCAGACCTTTATTTTAGTTTTAAGTGTTTTAAGGGATTTTAATTGTTTGGTTGTTTAAATTTATTTTAATATTTGTATGTTGTGGGTTTTAAATTGCACTTTTTAAATATTGTAAACCACTTTGTTTCACAATCTAGAGATAAAACCGGGATACTATTACTACTAATATTTTTGTTAGGAATGCTGGATGATCAACTAGAAAGAAAACAATATACGGTAACTGATGAGAAAATTATATTTGAGCAGAGATGAAAAGAATCAGTTATTTCAATGCAAGAAGAATGGCTGACAAAGATCTGTAAATTAGTTGAGATGGACAAACTGATCAAGGAGAAATCTTTGACTAACTTCAAGAAAGGTTGGAACTTGTTTAATTTTTTTAAATAAAAACTACTGAAGTTGTGAATTCAATGAGTATTACTTGCAAACATTATTTTGAAAATGCTGGAAAATGGGCTGAACCTGTAATACCTGTGTGGACAGGGTTATGATGGAGCTGCTAACATGAAGCTCTGGATGGGACAGTCACAGCAGCTGGTAAGAGAATGAATAATTTGCAAGGGTGAAGTTTGTTAAGGTTTTGAACTTCAATAATGTTATTTCTGGAATTGTGCCTTTTGTTTAGCTCTTCCACAAGTCAAATTAAATGTGTAAAACAATACACAACTTAGTGAGCTAAAATGATGTGTTGTACAGAAATATGGAAGTTGCTTCAAAATAATCGTATTGATTGAAACTGGAAACAATACGCTTGCTCTCCTTAAATTCTGTCAGTGAATGCTACAATACACACATTTCTGTGATATTGGTTCTCTTAAATATTTGGGAATGAGCATAATATGAAGCCAGCAATAAATATTAATATATGATAAATACAACGTGCAAGCTGTTCTGCTGAGAGCTGTTACAGCACTGCAGTTCATTCTGGTCTTTTGACATCATTCTTATTTAATACAGGACATTTTTAGCAGAAACTGCCAGCTGTGCCAAATTGCATTCTATTACCAGGATAATGAAAAATGAGAAAGGACCTTTGCCTTCTTCTGATAAGTTGCTAAGGCACCTTACATCCAGAAACTGGATTACAAAACACATAGCCCCTGACTATGTGAAATGGGGACAAAGTGTTATACATTTACTGGAATAATCAATAGAAAAAAGGGAAATATTTATTTATGCAATTTGTGTATGCCTTTAAGTCACCTGTCAACTTATGACAATCTTATTAATTTCATAGGGTTTTCTTGGGACTTCACCCCACATAATAAGTAAGGTGCTGGAGATTGTTGTTTTTCCTTTAAGCTTCACAACACCCAGTTTGGAAATTAAACAAATGATTTTCCTACTCCCATCACATGTTTTCCTTCATTCAGCTTTCTTTTCAAATTATCCATTAGCCTTCCCATCACACTGGAGACATTATCCTCCCACTATCTCCTCTCCCATTTTCTTTTACTTGAAGAAATCTTCTGTGTTTGTTCTTGCAGAAGTACTTTTTAACTCAAGATCATTTCTTTTATTCTATATTACAATTTATAAGTAAGATACCTCTCAATTTATTTATTTCATTTATATTCTACCCTTCTCAGCCTGCAGGGGACTCAGGGCAGATCACAATGCACATATACAGGCAAACATTCAATGCCATAGACATACAACATATATAGACAGACAACGAGATACACAATTGGTCGACAGCTCACCCCGACCCGAGCAGGCCTTGAACTCATGACCTTCTGGTCAGTAGAGATCTTATGCAGCTGACTCCTAGCCAACTGCGCCACATTTCCAATTAAAAAGGTAACTCTACTAAATTTACATTGTTAAAAAGATATAAATTACTGTTCCTTCCTCCTTGGTTCTAAAGATTATGGCAGAAGAAATGACCCTATACCGTTCATCTTGGCTCCTCCCTCCATATTGACATCATTGTTATCTTTACATGTGGATATTGGGAAATTCCCATCACATGTTGAATTTCATGTTTTTACACATCTCTATGCAGGGAATTACAAAAGAGGTTGATTGTCGATTGACTTAGGAAGCATAGGAAAAAACACACTTTAGAAACAGTGAAGTACTTGGAATCCACAGTATTAATTTATGTCATGTGATGGGCTCAGCAGGTAGCCGTTTCTTAAACGTTTTAATGTACTATCTGTTGTGTTCTGTTTGAATTGTGGGCCGCCCCGAGCCACCCCGGGAGTGGCGGCTAAGAAATTGAATAAATAAATGAATACATAAATAAATGTGTAGAAATGTTGCTTTTATTGTGTGTGAAGTCCTTTGGTAAGAGAGATTGTTTTGCCTGTTCCTTACTCTGAAATATGTCCTACCTCACCTGGTATTTGCTGACAGTCTTCCATCCAAATACTAGAACTTATTCCGCTTCTCTTCCAAGAGCATATGGTATCTGGTGCTTTTAGAATATTACAGTAATTTACAACAGCCTCATATTCAAGGTCACATAAAGTATCAATAAATTAAATGAATAATTGTTTATAATCGGTTGCCTCAAATCGACTTTTCAGTTTATTGCAGCCATCTATGAAAAAAGCATGACATTCTACTTGACGCCCCCAAATATGCACCCAAATGCTTTATGTTCTTTTGAACCTAGTACAGAATCTGAATTACTCCCTGAAAGTCTGAAGTGAACCTGGCCTGAAACACTATTGGAAGGGGAGCAGGCAGGGCAAAATTCCAGTTTAATAGTTTAGAACAAGTGTTTAACCACAAAACAACATATCTCATATGGGTTAGTGACTCCAAATGAACAAAGAAAGTAACATTAATGATTTGAAGGAAACTACTGCTTCAATTCAGTTCCATCTTTAAAGAAAGGTATCCTGGTTGTGCTACTTTTGGTGTCAAACTGCACTGGGTGACCTCAGAGAAGCCTAGTGGTCTTTTCCTTTTCTTTTTAAGACTTAAACTTTAGCCACCAGAGAATGCAGTTTCAGCACTTACTAGTAATATAAAATATTTGCTTGTGCTAGTGGTGTTATCTAGCATCATTCTGAGCCTGTGGAGGGACAGCACGCTGTGGAGGTAATGAGCTTTAGCCTGATGGGGAAGAAAGGTAGGACTAAGTGGCTCATAAATGCCTGGTTTCCTTTCCTCTGCTTAATCAAGCCAAGGTACTTTCCCATGTAGCCTCAAGAGTGCTTTATAATACCAAGTGCAAGCTAGAATATGTATGCTCATGTCATCTTCCTGGGATTATGCCCTGAAAGGTACTATAAAAAAACAGATGCTTAAAAGAGAATTGCTCCTTTTTACAGGAGGTTGAGATCTTTACTCATATATTTCATCACACAATATGTTTAAATGATGCTTAGAAATACATTTGTTTCCATCAAAGCAGAGGCAAGGAAGAGAAGTGACAACACATTTGGATGATGACTTGGCTTCATGCTGAGCCCACATCTGCTCTGGCAAGGGCACTAGATCAAGTGCAATAGTACAGGTCTTTATGTGATTCCTCTATGTCAGTGTGGAACAGCAGCACAATATGGGAGGAAAGCTTCAATGTAATTCAGGGGGAAAATCTTGAAAGCTTGCAAGCACAAATCAAAAGCTAAAGTACAACAAATGGTTTGTTTTCAGAAAGCAACACAACTTTCTGTGTCACAGTGTTTGTAGCACCTATAGTCCAGCTTCACTTTTTCTCACCAACAACATAATTGGGATGTTAGGAACAGGCTTAGCATCCCACAGCAGCAGTGATTTCTTCCAACATGTTTTTTTATTTAAAAAAACAGGTCAAAGGAGTCTGCTTGTGTTCAGCAACAGGGAAAATACAAGTCACAAAGTTTGCATGCTGGGATTTGTCTACTCTCACTTGGCTTCTACAGAATGATGTTGCAGCTTAAGTCCCTAACTTGTATGAAAGGAGACATTTGTAGAACAAGAAATTTTAGGTTGCTTTTCATGGTGTATGAACAGAATGGCAAAATTCACCCTGGTACCTCAAAGAATGCACAATTATTAGGTTGTGGCCTTCAATGTCATCCTCATGGTGGTTTCTGAGAATCCCTCAATTATATGGAGAAGAAGTGGGAAGGGGCACATAAAGAGTTGCAAAGGGAGGAGGAATGATAGCCAGTTCTCTTCTCCCATGCACGGTTTTTCAGAACTAGAAACCTTCTGCAGATGGAAGGAATTCTTCCAGTCTATGGGGCAGAAACTAGATCCAATCCTTTTTGCCTTGTGACAGACTTAAAAGACTAAAAAAATACATTGTAGCATAAGCTTCCATGGGTGCAAGTTCTCTTCATCGGCTGTATGTAGTGATATCTTAGTTGCCAGACTTTTAAACATATCCTTGGGTCCCAAGACTATATTATGGCTCCATTGGGATACAAGAAGAAAAATACAGCCCACCAACCTAAAAATCCACCATCTCCCATAAAGGCGGACCAGTAGTCTGAGCCCGCATATATTAAGTGTGCTGTTCTTGTTTATGTTTACATTGCATAGGAGTGTTTGGTTTTTTGGTTAAATCTATAAAGGATGTTAAATCACAGAATCCCAATAGACATAAAACAACCCTATATATACTTTAGGACTGCTACTCCCAGCAATCCTCACTATTGAGTATGTTGCCTATGGCAAGTAAGAGGGCCACAGGGCACCACAATGAATTGCATGCACATTTTAGATGACAAAAGTAATGGCTAGGATTGAGGTAATAGCTGATTAAAATGTTCTACAAATGTTCTGATAACTACGAAAGCCACATCTTACACAAAACTCCGTGCACTACTTTAATCACCACTTCTTATATCCCCCACATACCTTCCCAAATCCCCCACCTATACCTTTTTCCCTATGCAACTCTTCTTTTAGATTCTGTTTATTTGTATAGTATTTGTATTTTACTGTTGAAAACTTAATTTTTTTTAAAAGAAATGTTCTACAAACATTTATGTGAACAAACTAATATTTATCACATGGACTCTATTCCACTACATGTACACTATCATTGATAGTGGATTCATATTAGCATACCTTTGATATTGTACCTGTCTTTATTGCTGTAATTGCATTAATGTATCAATTTATGATCCAACAATCATATTTCTGCCTACTGTCATAACTCTCCTTTTCTGAAGTTATGTTGCTCCATTTTTAAAAAAAATTTAGGGCAATTTTGCAATTCTAACTTTGAAAAACAAAAAAGTGACAAATATAATTATGAAATACAAAATAAACAGAAAATAGGCAGCATTGGAATAGTGAGGGGGATGAAGAGTAGAGGAGAATTACCCCATTGCACCAAGGTAGGTGATAGGAATGTTGTGTGGAATTGAGTATTATTAGTGGTTTTTACCCATCAATAGCTAGGAATGGGATAATCGCACGGAGGGGGCAAACTGGCAGCAATATATGCATGGTATTATAGTTGCAATGCCGTTTTGCCTGTCTTGTGCGGTATACTATTTAATTCTCATTTCCCTATACTAATAAAATCTTAATGTTTATAGACATTAATTTAGAATATATTTAATTCCACATTTGGGATGTTTATTGCTTGTGTATGCATCAATTGTTTTACTGTTTTCTAGTTTTTGCAAATGTGTCTCCCATTTGGTTTCTTTGCAGCATAGTGAGACTCTACTCAGCCATTTCAGTCTACACTGAATACTATGGAGAGACCCTTTGGAAGAAGATGCATAATGCATAAAAATTTAACACATACCTATGCCACTATGGGTACAGAGAAGCTTTATGCCTATCAATACAGTTTCAGAATGAGACCCGACATCATAGTTTCAAACAGTTCATGTATTTTTCATGGTTCAAACCAGCTACTTAAAAATCACAATTCCTTTACTTCCAGTATTTCAAGGGAATGAGAGAGAATTTGTGGTTATGAACCTTATAGCTTACCGCGAAAAACAAAAAGAAAACTCCCCAATCTTTCCTTTTTTCCATACTAAAAATGTTAACACTGTATCACCCTAATAATCTCATTTTCCAATTCCTCTTTGTTAACATTGCTGGCTGGAGCCAATTACAAATGCCTTTAGGCTTGCCTACTCATAATCATAATGTGACAGGTCAAATTTTATTGTTTGCTCCATCCATCATTACTGACATGCTAATTCAAAGCAAGTGTGGCACAGCCAATTCACTGCCTATTCTCCCTGTTCAACTGCGGTAATTTTAATGCAGAGGGTTATTATGAAGCATGCTGCCTGTTGTCCTTCAGAGGATATCTCCTCTGTGCATTTGAAAACAGATCCTATAATTATACTTCTTCTCCCTCTATGTTCGCGCGCGTGTGTGTGTGGGTGCATAATACTCTTCACTGCCACTGGGCAAACAAACCTAAAGAGACCATTCTAGTTGATATTTATGGGAAATAGTCAGTATAGTACAAGAATGAAGTGAAGAGGGTGGTGAGTGGGTGGGGATACTAAGCAAATATTAAAACTGCTAGTACAGTCTATCCCTCCCTTCATTTTCAAAATTGGCTTTTGAGTATTTGCTTATTCACAAATTTGAGTTCTCTCTAGTCCTTGTATGTGAATATTATTTACAGATGAAAACGACTAAAATGTACCAAATCACTTTGTTACATGATTGGAAAATGGCATTTTATAGGAAAAGTACCACATCATGATGTTTCATACCAAAAGGCGCCAAATCCTGTTTGAATTTTATTGGTGGAATTTAATGGCTGGATGGTTAAGTCTCAGAGTGTCCAGTATCTCATTGACAGAGTGATGCCACTTACATGTTTATGTAATTGCACATATAAGAAAGTGTAGGTTTAATATCACAAAGTTATTATATACTAAAACTATGCTGGATACTAAGAAAATCAAGTACATCAGAGTGTTTTGTGATAGTTAGGCTTCTCAGAATAAGAACTACTAAATGATACTCATGTTTTGTGTAATTCCATCACAGTATGTTAATGAAATTTTAGTGGAGTTTTCCCCTGTAAGTGGCCACTCCTATATGTGTCCAGATTGGTAATTTGGTATTGTCGAGAAAAAGCTTAGAGTAATGAAAATGATTGTTTTTTTCTGAAAAATATGATGCTATATTTAAGAATGTTGGGACAATTCATATTCTACAATCAGGTTTTAAATGGGTGAGCTTGCATGACCACAAAAGGTTCAAAATTAATGGGGCTAAAAGACTAACAATTCAGGCAAAGTCGGGTTTGGTTGGGCTTCATGCACATTGGAGAAAAGATGACAATATGCATTGCCCCTCTACCCTTTCCCCCAAGTGTGGGTAGCTCAATTGGAGCTACCTGAAAAACACTTTCCTCTCCATGGTGGAGGAGGAAGCACCTTCTGATCAACACAGCAGAATTTGCTATAGTTTTCCAATGTCTCAACCAATTCAACATACTTTGTGACTGCCACAAAAACTATATTTCTGGAGTATATCAACTACTTTCAAAGTAAGTAACACACAATTAAAGAAGAATTACACTTTCAAACCAGGAACAGAAAAATTTTCAAATTTTGTTACATAGTATAATCCATGACCACTGGCCATGCTGGCTAGGGCAGATGAAAGCTTCCGGCCCTAAACATCTGAGAGCCACAGTTTTCATCTCTGTTTTACAGGAGTGAATAGTAACTTCTTTATCTGTGGATTAGGCTGGTGTATTATGGCAGCTAGCTTACATCTTTGCATCCCATGGCTTCTACCAGAACCGCTATATTTGCCATCTGGTCAATGGTATCAAAAGCTGCTGAGATATCCAAGACAACCAACAAGGACACACTCCCTCAGTCTAGCTCTCTGTGGAGGTCATCCATCAAGGTGACCAAAGCCACGTCCGTTCTGTGACCAGGCCTAAAACCAGATTGCGATGGATCAAGATAATCAGATTCAACCAATAATCTCTGGAGTTGAGAAGCCACCATTCACTTTAGAACCTTGCCCAAAAAGGTACAATTGGTAGTTGATCAGTACCAAGGAATCCAGGGATGTCTTCTTCAAAATTGGTCTTACTATTGCCTTTTACAGGCTTGATAGTATTTGTCCCTAGTCCAATGAGGTGTTTATGATCCTCATAAACCATTCAGCCAATCCCCTATAGCAAGTTTGATAAGTCAGGAAGGGCAAGAGTCTAGAGTACATGTGATTGCTCTCACAGCTCCAATAATCTTGTCCACGTCATCAAGCAGAACATACGGAAACAAATCCATCAAAATATGACAGACAGATGCCTCAGGTACACCTCTTGCTACTGCTATAAAACTGGCATCCAAGTCAGAACGTATCCGAGCAACTTTATCTGCAAAGTGATGGATTTGCCACATTGGGTTGTTGAGTAGTCAAGGGTCTCCTCCTGGTCACTAGGATGAAGGAGTTCCCTGACCACCTGAAACAACTTGGCAGTTCTATTAGTTGCAGACACAATGCAGGCAGTCAAAAAAACCTTCTTGGCTGCCTTTATTGCTGTGGAGTAGGCCTTAAGCAAGGCTCTAGCCCATGGTCAGTTGTGTACTTTCTGAGTCTTCTGCCAGAGGTACTCTAGTCTCTATCACACCCATTTCATCACTGCCAGCTCCCTGGCAAATCAAGGAGCTGAATTGGCTCTGCGGAGCATGAGGTTCCGCTCAGGAGCAATCATGTCCACTGCCCTAGCTGCCGCCGAGTTGTAGAAGTTGACCAGGGCATTTACAGGAATGTCTGCCAGCATGACAGGGAAGTCCCCAAGAGACATCAGGAATCCATCCAGATCCATGTCTCCTGGAGCGGACCATCTTAATAGGTTCTCCACCCCTGCAGAAGTTAGTCTTGGTTGGTCTATAATATTCAGACATGAATCCTTTCGCAAAGGTCAAGGGGATGTTGGGAGGGTGTTAGGGAAAACTCTCTAGATATATCTCTTGCCTTCCTCTGAGGCCCTTATCCAGTGAGTCCATGGAATTGATAAGTCAAGGACACCTGGTGTATCTCAGGTAATAATAATAATAAACTTTATTTATACCCCACCACCATCTTCCCAATGGGAGATTAGGCCAGGCCCAAAGAACAAATTACAATAAAATAAAAATCAAAAACATCATCATCAACACAATAAAAATACAAACATATAAATAAAAACAATATACAAATATAATATCTAAAATCACAAATGACAAGGCAGGCCACATGCACAAGATAAAATGTTAAAAACTCAGGTAAGATAAGAGGAGTAGATTCTTTGCGAATGAGAGCTTGTATAGATACAGGTTGTGGGAGGCCTTCATATAAGTGGGGAGAGTGTACTCCAAATGCAGGAACATTGAGGAGAGCAGTGGTATAAGATTAAGTGGCTACTCTCCAAAAGGGCAGCGAAAAAGCCAGGTTTTAAGGTGTTTTTTAAAAAAGTTTTCCAAAGTGGGGTTTTTCCTGATCTCTCCAGGCAATGAGTTCGAGAGTTTTTTTGGGGGGGGAGGGCTGCAGAGGAGAAGGCTCTCTCCCTTGTGCCCACCAGATAAGTCTGTGAGACTGGCAGGGGCGAAAGGAGGGCCTCCCCCGAAGATCGAAGAGTTAGAGCTAGTTCACGGAGAAAGATCCGGTCATGAAGGTAGGTGGGTCCCGAACCGTTTAGGGCTTTATAGATGATCACCTGCACTGTTTGGGCTCAGCCTGGGCTTTTTGTTGGCTCTGATGTTGGGCTATGTAGTGATGATTCAATTGTAGAAAATGGAGAAGGTCTGGGCAATGAAGATTTTGAAAGGAAAGCTGTTCCTGTGAGCAGTTCACATGAGAATCATTTCGCCAGGAAAAGGGATGTGCTTGATAAGGAATTTTAACGAGGATTTCCAAGGTCAGAGCGAGCTTTGAGAATTAGCGCCAAGCAATTACAGTAGGTTCACAGGCTGAGAAATCAAAAGAATTTTAGTCCTGTTTTGCTATATATTCTGAGTTCTTTCTTTGAGGCCTCAGTTCCAGACAACCTTTGCAAACCTCATGTGTCATATATCTTGGTACCTTGGAATTCTCCAGATTTTGCATGGACTCTATGTTTCATGGTTTTTGAGTATTGGGCTTTTGCAGGCTTTTGCATTGCATCATTGGATTCTAGTTGGACTGCCTTGCCTTGGGATTTGTTTCATGTTTTGTTATTTTTGTGACTGCATTTTTGGAACTCTATTCTCATGTCTTTGACTGCATTTTATCAGAACTGTTTTATCTTCTATTTTTGTCTGCATTTAATGGAACTTAATTTTCTTTAATTAAAGAGAACTATATATCAAGTACTGGTGTTGTGTGAGTGCATTCAGAGGGTCAGTTTCCTGTCTGGGGCGCAACATGCACCTTGAATTGGGACCGGAAAATAAATGGCAGCCAGTGAAGCTCTTTAAACAGGGAGGTTGACCGCTCCCTGTAACTTGCCCCAGTTATTAATTTGGCTGCTGAAGGTTGGACAAGTTGAAGTTTCCGGGCCAGCTTCAAGGGTAGCCCCAAGTAGAGTGCATTGTGGTAATCCAGTCTAGAGGTAACTAAGGCATGGACCACCATGGTCAAGTCTGACTTCATGAGGTATGGTCGTATTTAGCGCACAGGTTTTAACTGTGCAAAGGCCCTCCTGGCTACAGCTGACACCTGTGCATCAAGTGTCAGGTACATGGGTCTTTTCAAGGACTCCTTGCTCCTAGCCCTCATATGTTTCTATTTTTAAGTGCAGACATATACACAACAAAGACAGTCTTGGCACAGAAAATATATTATTTGTATTTTTTTGTATTACAACCTTTTGAAAATTAATTTAATACTGCAAGCACCATTTGCTACATAAACTGTGTTCAAAATAGTGTGTCCTCACAGTTACAATTAAAATCAGGCAACTGTGAAAAAGTGTTTGTCTCTGCAAATAAAAGGTTTATTAATATAAAAATGTGGATCAATAAACTGACAAGATGTGTTAATCACACATGAAAATAACTGAAAAATCTATTCCTTAACAATCTAGTGGGGGCATCTTTAAACTGCTTTTAACATTCAACATTAATGACTAAGAAAATAAAAACAGAAGGAGAATTTCCATATCAGGAGCAGAAAAATTGATGTGGGCATATAGTATGCACATGTAAACAAGACTAAATAGCACGTATGGTGATGTGACTATGTTTCTGGACTCAGAGTTTGAATCCCTAATCGGCCATGAAACCCATTGGGTCACCATTGCCAAATTATTCTCTCACGCTCAGAGGAGAGCAATGGCAAATATCTTCTGAACAAATCTTATCACACAAAAACCATGACACATGTGCATTAGGGTTGTCATAAGTTGGAAAGGACTTGAAAGCACATAACAAGAACAATGCAAAAGTAATGGTATTAGCCATTTGGAACATAGGTTTTCTTTGTGTTAATACAAACTCCCAAAGCTTTTGAATGTTTGTTTCAAAGCATCCTGCAATTTAAGTTTAGAAAATGTGAACAAATAAATCACATGATATTGTTCTATGCTTTCTCAGGATTGGTAAGTTCAAGTTCAACTGGAAAGAATCTTGTCCAAGTCATCAGGCTGAACATACTGAAACAAATTCATCAAAATAGGGCAGACAGGTGCCTCAAGTACATCCCTCAGTACTGATATAAAACTGGTGTCCAAGTCAGAATGTATCCATTATGTTTGGAAGGAAGGGTCATAGGAGACATGTACTCTTTCAGTTATTAATTGATTGGTGGAACTACATGCCAGGAAAAAAATCATTCTCAAAACAGGTGGCTGGTGGCACTGGTAACTAAAGAGTTAAGGTCACTCAGTGGCTAGAGAGGCTGGACCAGAACAACACTTCTGACACCTGGAGTGGATACCTCCGGTCAAGGGAGACAAATGTCATGTCCAATGGGTGGTAACAGATATAAGGAGTGATTTATAAAGCTGTGACCATGTGGCTGATCTCTCTTTTTCTGTCTCTCTCCTGTGGGGACTGTCTTATTGTAAATAGCTTTAAATATGTTTGGAACAATAACAACACATTTGCTGCTGATGGTTCTCTTGGCTGAAAGACAGTGATCCAGTGTGCTAAATTCAGGAATTGCAGAGGTAGGGGAGAAGAGCAGCAGAGGCCAGAGGAAGCATGCATATTACAGATGACTGTCTGTGACTGCAAATCCAGGGGAACCGAAGTGCTGCCTTTTTTGGGGACACCTGTCATCAGTAACATTTGCACAATATTTACAAATATACAAATGGATCATTGGTTGAGTCCCAAATTAATAAAGCTTAGTACCAGATTCCCATATGGTAGCCCAGAAGTCTGAAGTGGCACTTATTTTCCTTTACCTTCAGCTGAGGCTTTCTTTCTGCCAGTTCTTGAGTCTGATGGAAACTATGTTTTATCTATTGTTGCAAACACACAGCCTTATCAGAAGCACTGTCCAAAATAAATAGCAGAAAGGAGTAAGTCAACAGTCCAGAATTAGAAGCATGAAGTATATTTGGGGCCAAAGTCTAAATAGCAAAATCAGGCCAAAGGAATACAGAGTAAAGTCAGAAACAAACGATAGCCAAGGTCATAGTCCAAGATCCAAAATGCCTAGTGTCCGAAGAGTAGCAGTCAGGATTCAGCCAAGAAACAATGATGTTGACTGCCACAACAAGATTTCATGCTAAGAGACTCTTTATAACGAAGATCTCAGTGGTTACTTGTTTAATGCTCATTTCCTTATCTTGCTGGCCTCTGAAACTCTGCACACACTCTCCTGCACTCCAAAAGTGGGGGTATGGTTAACCTCTTGTTAGCCTGTTCCGATGTATTTAACTCAGCTTGTTCAAATTGCTGGGGAGTGAATGCTACTGCTGAAGGCTCATGTGGCCAAGGCTGGGAAATTGCTGGAAGCTCTTCTCCTCTGGCTCCTTCATCAGCTCCTTGTCAGAGCTGGTCATGACATTTATTTTTTTATGTTGGGGATAGAGAACCTATGGATTGTAAGTCAAATCTGACCATCAAACTCATGAGAATCTCATGTGAAGCATATTTTGAAGAGAATATCGCCTGAGAAGTAATGAGATACATGCTGAATCAGTCAGCTTCATGACACCCCCCTTTAAATCTAAGAAGATGAGAAGAAGAGAACCTGTCTTATTATTCACTTTCAGACACGAGTGTACCACAAAATCATGTTTTGCCTTTATTTATTTATTTATTTATTATTTCCATTTGTATACCACCCTTCCCAATAGGGTCAGGGTGGTTTACAGCATATAAAACAGTGCATTAGATAAAATGGCAATAAAACCATAATGGTAAAACAGTAGGAACAGTAAAACATATAACCATAACTGGGATTTGTGGCTAGAGGTTGAAAGCTTGCCGGAAGAGAGTTGTCAGGAACATATTATTGTCAGTAGCCATTGGCAATAGTAACAGTTTCTTATCCATGCAAGGGAGTTCTATTTTCATGTGCAATTGAACAAGGAGGGGTGGACTGATTTGCTTTATCAATGAAATGGAATAGGAGACATTGAGACACTGCCCTGAAATATGTGTGCTTTGCTTCATAAAGCATTATTTATTCCTGTGCCACAAACATCAAATTCTACTCCATTTGAGAAATAATGTTTGTTTGTTTATGTGTAATGAATATATTAAGTGTTCTTTTAGGGAATTACAGATTTGTGCAGAACTCTCCTATATATTTAATTCATGTATTTATGAATCTCTAGAGATTCAATAGTATAAAATGTTGAAAATATTTTGGCAAGGTTTAGGCTGGAATGAAATAATGAAACAAACTATAGTAGCTACAGAAAACTAGTTGAGAATTGTGCAGAGCACTGAAATCTGGCATTTGCTAGATTCCAGAAACTCTTCCCTAGATTTTCCACCTACATATATAAGCAGTTTTACACAAACATAAATGCTAGAAAGGAGAAAATACATAAAGTTGGAAGGAGGAGAGCTGTTTATAAAATGAGGACCATGATTACTCCAAAATATTTTGGTCCCTATAGTGGCAACTGGTAAATCCACCCACAAAACAAGGTACATGGGACAATCAAGTTATTGTGGTACTTGAGACAGAAAATCTCACAAACACTTCTCCATTTTCCTTGAAGTAGAACGATAATTGAAATAAATTAAATAATGGGCAATCCATTGTCCCTGAAATGCACCTCAAATCTTCCACCTGCGACAGCTGCTTGATTCTGCCTATAATGTTTGGAGTACAGAGCATGCTGAAATCTCAATGGAAGCAATAATTTCCAACATTGCCTTGAAGCCGTTACTGGATGGCTGCGAGCCAGTAGGTTGAGGGTGAATCCGGCGAAGACGGAGATCTTGTGGCTGGGCCGCCCGGGCGGGGTGGGTGGCCGGCTTCCGACCCTGGACGGGACGGCGCTGCACCCAGCGCCGTCAGTGAAGAGCCTGGGCGTCCACTTGGACTCCCAGCTGACCATGGAGGCCCAGGTCTCCATGGCCAGCAAGGCTGCTTTCTTCCACCTCCGCCAGGCCAGGAGGCTCGCCCCCTACCTATCCCGGAACGATCTAGCCACGGTGATCCAAGCCACGGTCATCTCGAGGCTAGATTACTGTAATGCGCTTTACGTTGGCCTGCCTATGTCGTCGATCCGGAAGCTCAAGCTGGTGCAGAACACTGCCGCCCGGCTCCTGTCTGGGACCCCAGCAGGTGGCCATGTAACACCAATCTTGCAGGATCTGCACTGGCTGCCTATTGAGCACCGGGTCGCCTTCAAAGTGCTGGTTCTTACCTTTAAGGCCATCCACGGCCTGGGGCCAGCGTACCTGAGGGACCGTCTCACCCCATATTGCCCAGCGAGATCACTGAGGTCTGAGGAGGCCAATCTTTTAGTTGTTCCATCCGTAAAGCTGGCCCACTTAACATCGACCCGCCGAAGGGCGTTCTCAGTAATAGCCCCCACGCTGTGGAACGCCCTTCCGGCCGAAGCCAGAGCTTTGCGTGACCTACTCCCGTTCAGGCGGGCCTGTAAAACCCACTTGTTTAGACAGGCCTTCGGAGAGTAGGCTGGTGTAAATTCTACCTTGCTGTTGGACCTGCTGCTCCTTATTTTAACTGTATTGCCTGTTTAAATTGTGTTTAATTTGTTTTTAATTGTTTTACGTTGTTGTTTTAACCCTTGACGCTGTGCCATTGGCTTTGTGAGCCGCCGCGAGCCCCCGGGAGTCGGCGGCCGAGAAGTCCCAATAAATAAATAAATAATAAATAAATTTAGTGGAAACACATTTTTTCTGACCTGCATCAAGACACCCTCAAAAGGTAAATGAGAGTGCAATGAATCTAGCATGAGTCAATGCACAGATAAAACAGCTGTATGGTACCTAAATGTCCTTCTCTGAGTGCCATTTGATTGGACTTTTTTCCTCTGAAGGGAAAACTACCCCAACAAGTGTATCTTTCACCCAGCAAAACCTTACTCTAGGAAATGTATTAATGGCATTGGCAATTTCTGTTAGATGACACAATAGGAACGGGGCAGAGGGAAAGAAGCACCATAGCTTTCTTCTTCATGATGGATTGGCCAACACTCTCTGCTAAATGGAACCAACGGTAAGCCTCTAAAAACATAGTTGTTTCATAAATAAATTGCTCTATTGTTTTAGCTTTCTTTTAAAGACACAGAGATGTCAGGAAAAAAACCTAAACATATGACACCATATGAAGACACAATATGAAAAAAAACACCCTATGTCGTGGTGCTAAAAATGTATGGAGTTCAACATTTAAAAAGCATTGTTCTCTACTTGTTTCTGCGCTGTTCAGCTTCTTTCTAATATCAATTAACATAACAAAATTTTCTGCATAGGTAGCCAGTTATTATTTCCAGGATTCATTCTCTTTTCATTCATGGCTTGTCCCCTCACATACAGCTTCTCTTTACAGAATATAAACCTGGACCATTCTACTTCATACATATTTGGATGTGTATGTGTGGGCACATACTGTATATGCATGTTAATATTAATTTCCCATTCCAAAATGGAAAAGTTGATCAGTAAAAATGATACAGATGTCAGGACATAAGACAAGTTTGCCCAGTATTTGCACAAACCAAGTGTTTAGGGAAACTAATGTATGTATTAGTTTTGAGTATGAAATTAATGCAAAAGAAACCCAATTTCCTGTGTAAAAGCACTAATTTTTCAGGTGAAAAAAGTCACATTAGTTTTCAGAAACAGTATTTTTCTATGCAAAACACAATTTCTGTACACACACACACACACAAAACTCTTTCCAGAAACCCACATTTTTGTGGAAAATTTGAGGGGGGGGGGGTGTGCATGAAAGAAAATCACATACATTAACTTTATTATTTATTATTATTTCATACATTTATATTCCATCCTTCTCAACCCCCAGAAGGGGGACTCAAGCGGCCTCACAATTGGCAACCATTAGATGCCCAAAGACAATTATAATAACAGTTTACGTTTAAACAAATATTTAAAATATTAAATATAAAAACATCCAATTAAAATTATGCAAGTGCAAATAACATATTTTTTCCATGCAAATAATAATTTTACAGAAAACCATGTAAGTTTTGGTCCAGAAGTATTTTTTGCACAGTAGATAATATTTTTGTATAAAACCGTTTTGTACAGTCCCAGAACTTCAGCAGGAATAACAATCAAGTAGTGATTTGCAGAAATATTTATTTTTCCTGCCACAATGAGGATTGTTTTCAATATTCAGAGAACAAATAGCAATTTCTCCATCCCATCAGATACAACTGTAATATTATTTATCCAAAATGCTTTAGATCATAAGTATTTTGGATTTTTTCCCCAGATTCTGGAATGTCTACATTTGCACATACATACATATTACAATATTTGGGAGATGGGATACACAGATACAGACAAAATTAATTTATGTTTAATATACACTGTACACAAATGGCTGGAAAGTAATTTTATAAAATATGTTTAATAAGTTTGCGCATGAAACAAATTTTGTGTATTATCAGAGAAGCAAAGATGTCACTATCTTAGCCACCTGATGTTGGCGTATTTTGATTTTCAGAAATTTGGATAAAGAATGCTTAGCCTGTATTAAGGAAGCCAGTTATAGCCAGGGACTTATTTTACATCCAGCTTCTTCCCCAGGCATGTTACATATTGAAGTCAATGTTTATTTTTTATTATTATTGTTAATACCTATTACTGTATTTGTCACGATGCAGGGTCTCGGCCCAGCCCCTTAATCACACACAGAGAGACGGTAATCAGCTAACTATTTATTGAATAATAAAAAACAGGTGAAAAGGTAAACTGTCCATAAAAAGTATCAAAAGTTCAATCCAAAAGGTAAAGAGTCCGTAAGTAAAATCCAAAGGCAAACGTAGCAAAGACTCCGCAAAAACAATGCAAGACAAGGACTTGGTCCGTGGCAAGGAACAAGGCAAAGTTCATAGACAAGCCCAAGAAACTTCTTGGCAAGGCACGAGCCGGCAACTTGGCTCCGTGGAACTACGCTCGCTTCACTCCCCTTAGAACAGAAGTGGCCGAGCTACTGAGGATCCTTTCCCACGGATCCTATACTTAATCCCCTTGACGAGGCCCCCGACGCTCTAGGCTTCTGCGCCAATCTGTGCTACGGGATCTAGCGCTTCTCTGGCGCTCTAGGCTACGGTGCCAATCTCTCCTGCTGGACTCAATGCTCCGTCTCCTATCAAAGCTCCGTCCTTGCCTCCCAGCACCTGGGTCACTATCTTCGTGAGAGCCGAACTCCCTTTCAGCTTCCATGGGCTCATCCTCCACTGTTTCCCTGATCCTTTCCTGCGACCCGAAACCACCTGGTTTCTCATACTGATCGGAATCTTCACTCTCAGGGTCAGCCTGAACTTCCCAGTTATCATAGCCGTCAGGCCATTCATCATCCCAGGCCAAGCTCTCTGTGGGAGAGGAAGGCCCAGCTAACTCATCAGCCCCTTCCTCCATGTCCTCATCAACTGCAGCTGGCCCTAATGCAAGTGGGACCCCCGGTGCTGCCCCCTGCCCCCCAGGCACGAAAGGGAACTGGGTTGCTACAGTATTACATATTATTATTATTAATAATGACAACATATGCCTTCAGCCTGATTCAGATGAAGACATGAGTCACTAAGAACCATTATATCTGTCACATTTCATAAGATGCCTAACCCAGAAAATTTGGGTGTGTGGGATGGGTGGAGACACATGCAAAAGCCTGAAAGCTTTATTTGGAAGCAGTATTCATGGTAAAAATTTGTTTATGGTGCAAAATGATACAACACATAGGTTATTACTGCTTGTGTCAGGCATGTAGCCAGGGGGGGGGCTATGGGGGCTTCAGCCCCCCCCCCAAATTCTCAGGGTGGTCCGCGAAAAGGCCTTACTGGTACATTATTTAAACTGTTATGTTTATTCATATCATGATCTGATCACCATGCTCATTATATCCCACATTAATGGGGTTATTGGGATAACAATACAAAAGATTTGCTAGGGTAGACCCTCTTCCACCCAGTCTCAGCCCCTCCTCCCCGAACCAAACTCAGCCCCCTCCGAAACAAAATCCTGGCTATGGCCCTGGCTTGTGTGGATGCTTCATCATGTCGTGAGGGCAGAACAAAGCACCCTGTCCCTATCAGATGGGTGAAAGGGTGGCAATGTACGTTGCTGCGTTGCTATTTTCTCCAGCAGATGGATGAAAGGGCAAAAATGCAGGTAGCTTTGTCAGAGCTACCCAAAACACTTATCTCTCTGTTCACAGAGGAAGCGTCTTGCAACACTTCCCCTCCACTTTGGGAGGAATGAGGATGGGGCCAAGCCAGTGTCATATGATGGCACTTGGCAGGCCCTGTCCAGAAGGGTTCTCCATTGATAACTATCCAGCTCCAAGGTACAGGGGAAGCTTAAACTTTCAACAACATTGAGCATGATACATATCTTTATGGTTGATGTAATGTTTTTGTTAAAGTTTGATCCTTAATTGCTGCAATTTCTAGTATTCTGGAGTCTGAGTGATCATGGAAATTCCTAAACAAAACCATTAATATTAACTTTTTTGTTGCTAATTTGATTATGTTTATGCAGGAGACAGAAGGACATTGAGCATGACTTAATTTCCCTGGTAAGCATTTTCTTTCATTTCAACTGCCTTGATCAAGCCTGATCTTAAACAGTAGGCAATTTCAACATGAGCGGCAATCTTAAGGAAAGGAAAAGCACCCTGTGTTGAAAGACATCTGGGATCCCAACAAAGTGTAATTTAAACCATCTCACAGGAAAGAAAACAAATGCCAAACAAGAAAGGCAAACATAAAGCAGACACACAAGCCATTCTACAAGTAATAAACATTGCAAAATGGCAACCCAATCTGCAGTTTGCACACAAGATAATAGATTCAAATCCAGTGCTAATCCCAACTATAACAAAGCCATTAAATCAAGGCAATTTACATAAGGGTTGATTTAACAAGTTTCTATTGATTCGTCCATGTGTCTATTCCAGCTGGTAACAGCAATTTTATTTAGACACATTCCTCCAGTTTCAAGCACCACATGTAGCCTAGATGACACACAGTACTCTGTAATCTTTAGAATGTGAAATCTGTCGGGAAGTGCCTGAGGTTTTTTTTTAACCAAAGAAGAGAATTCTGATATATGCACAATATTTGAGTTCCCTTTGGGGTGAGAAGTGAGGAATATAAATGCAGTAAATAAATAAATACATGTATTCTTAGATTCTTACAAATTAAAGCTGGTCTTCATACACACTAAACATCAGGATGCAACTTCTATTGATAGTTTGTATATTTGGATTTGTGTATTTGCAGATTGATAAAAAGTGAAGCACAGATCATGGCTGGGGAATGTTGGGAGTTTCAATTCAGAAACAGCCACATAATTAGCACCTCTAATCTATATATTCATTCTATATTATAAGCATAATATGATGTGTTTATGGAGGAACAGTACTGTCTAAAATCAAAATCTGTGACTTGGGACCCTTTGACACAGCTGTATAACTGCTTTTAACTGCATTATATGGCAGTGTAGACTAAGTTAATCCAATTCAAATCAGATAATGTGGATGCCCTGCTTTGATAACCTGGATTATCTGGCAGTGTAGAAGCGGCCTTGGAAGGAGAGGAGAGGGAGAAGGGAAGGAGGAAGAGTTTTAGAGGGAGGAAGACGAGACAGAGGGCTTTTCCAGACAAGGTCCAAAATTCCAGACAGAGTCCAACCCTACTTTTCCCCAAAGTAATTAAATTCCCATTAAACCTGAGCTTTTCTGAAAGGCCTGGGTCTAATGGGGCATAGGCCCTTTGGGGACTGCCTTCCAGGTTCTCCCAGGAGCCAGTCCCCACACCCATCTCGTTTCTTTGGGCTTCCAAAAGCCCACCCCCTTCCAATCCCCAAAGCCCTTAAAATTAAAATAAAAACTTACTGGGTGCCATGAGGCCTCTTCTGCAGACCTCCTGGAACATACAAATTACATGCCAGGAGGCGGGAGGTGAGGATAAAAGTTGTTCCTCCTCCCCTCCCCCCACTACCTCCTGGCATGTGATTTCTATGCCCAATATAAGTTTATATTTTGAAGTTAAGGAACATTTTGGGGGTGGAATGAGGGCAACCCCTGGGAAGCCCACTTCTTTTGGGCACCCGTGGGGACAGCAACACGGGCGAAACCAGGTTACTTTAACCTGTTTTTGCCCACAATAAATTGCTGTCTGCAAGTGCCCTGAGGGAGAGAAATAAGTTTCTGTGATTAACCACTCTGTCTGTAATTGTAAGCAAAGCTATATTTGCAGAAAATCCTGCATCTATGTACCCTTAAATATTCCGAAGACTGATCCTCGTATCTGGATGTTCTATTTATTACTGTAAACAAAGACTCAGCAGTTTTACCGTTATTACTTTTGCCATGCAGAGACTTTAGTGAATGAAATAATAGTAATAATAATAATGATGATGATATGAAAGAATGCAAACTTACTGTTTAACTAAAGATTCACTTCTTTCCTTTTCCCTGTCTCCTAGTTTTTGGAAGCCCTGTTTTGTTCCTTGTCCCCCCCCCCCCCCATGTTGAATTAGTGACAGCTCTGACAACAATAGACAGGTTTTTGTCCCAATTTTTAAACAAGAGACTTGATAATTGGATTAATTTGTTTACAATGGTTTAATTAAAATTCTGAAGCAACAAGGTACATACTTGTAGGCACAATAATTATACCTATGTGTACCTTCCACATGGAAAAGGCTGTTAGTCGCTGAGGAAGTATTTGGTAATTTAAGATTACCTTTATTTTCATTTTCTGATTACTGAAGAACAGTCATTGTCATGTTCAGGTAATTGCTTTATTAACAAGCTTAATTACACTTCCCTTAGAAGTGGCAGTTATGCAGTTATTCTACTTAATGTGCCGCTGAGGAAAAGCGTACCAACAAATTGCTCAGATTTTTTTAAAAAAAGAGATCTAAAATACTTGCTGGCTAAATCCACAGTTAAGAATATGTTATTTGGAGCAACATCGAATATCAAAGGTAATTTATCTTCATCCTAACCTTGGACGAATTATGGAAATAGTTATTTGAAAATGAGCTATTTTAAAACTCTCAAGTGTGTGAAATTTAACTACGTGCAGGTTTCTGTTGTTGTGTGGCTTCAAGACATGGCAACGATAAGGTGAATTTATCACAGGGTTTTCATGACAAAAGCTGTTCAGAAGAAGTAACAGGGTACAAATGGGGTCTACATGGCTTCAAAAAGAACACTTGATCATCTAAATGACCTTTGGGGAAGAGCCACTGGGTACAACCCCAAGGCCTAATACATGTTATCAGTTACCACTGGAGTCCATGTAATTTGCATATGAAATGTCTTCTCTTTTATTGAAATGCATTCACAATTAAGCTGAAAAATTGTAGGCTGACCACCATTGTTATAGTATACAATTCTTGTAATTATAATTTTGATCTACAAAGAACATGACAATTCAAGGATAAGCAGAAAGTTTTTCCATCTTGATAGTTAATAGCTGACTGTTTAGAAAAATTTATTTATTGATTTGCGGTATTTATATACCACCCTTCTCAACCCTGAAATATAATGACACAGTGTTTGGATGCGATCTCAGACATGATTACTCGATGTCATCTTTCACTGAAGGCACCAGGATTAAGATTTTCTTCAAGTATGGCCTCAATTTTGAATTAAAAGCAATAACAAAAACAGATATTCAAACTGTATGGTATATACCCAAATGTGTCATAAACAAAACTCCCAGGTAACTTTA
Organism: Anolis apletophallus; assembly: GCA_030556195.1. Lineage (NCBI taxonomy): Eukaryota > Metazoa > Chordata > Lepidosauria > Squamata > Anolidae > Anolis > Anolis apletophallus. The sequence goes on from JARBWK010000001.1 coordinate 76,551,185, forward strand.
ATGATCCAAAAATGATCTGTAACTTTCAGTTTTGCTTTTGTCTAAACTTAAATTTGGCACATTTTAGTAAATCCTGATCACTAATCCTGATCCTGTTACTAACCCATCCCATGTATTGTTGTAAGCCTATGCAGCATGAAGACAGGCTAAGGACATCTTGCTGTTTCAGATAAATAGTATATTGAACTCCCTTTACTGCTATGATAATTAACAGTTGACATTTTCCTTTTCCACAGAACCTCAATATCTTAATATTCCAGTGGATGTGTACCAGGAATAAAAAATTGAGCATCACATTCAAACTGTATGGTATATACCCAAATGTGTCATAAACAAAACTCCCAGGTAACTTTAATGATCCAAAAATGATCTGTAACTTTCAGTTTTGCTTTTGTCTAAACTTAAATTTGGCACATTTTAGTAAATCCTGATCAGTAATGTTACTAACCCATCCCATGTATTGTTGTAAGCCTATGCAGCATGAAGACAGGCTAAGGACATCTTGCTGTTTCAGATAAATAGTATATTGAACTCCCTTTACTGCTATGATAATTAACAGATGACATTTTCCTTTTCCACAGAACCTCAATATCTTAATATTCCAGTGGATGTGTACCAGGAATAAAAAATTGAGCATCACAGAAGGGGCACAATCCATTTTTGGAACAAGCCAATTTGTCTCACATGCTAGATTTCTGAAGGGGATGTAAATATGTTGCTTCGGCATACTTGAACCATTGATATATAATTTTATGTAAGCCCTACTGACATTAGTAGACTCAGGAGCCTTAAAATAATGGCTTTCTTTTAATATAGAGTTTATAATTATGAGAAGTGCCTTTCTTTCTAGTAACCTTTGATAATTGGGAAAATAACCTTGGCTGCCACCAAGAAAACATAGAAGTCTGGCAAGAAAAAGTGAACATTCCCCCCCCCCCCCTCATATAGCCTTTGTTTTTATTACTGTGTTTATGAATAACATTAATAATAAAATTCTACAATTAACATTTATACCAGGCTGCCTGAATGGAACATTATATAAAATTATTCTACATATTATGAGATAAAATTATTGTGAAACAAAACTAAGCCAGAATCGTGTTTTGGTTACTATAGATATGTTGGCTCACAGGGCTCTATATCTTTATGGCAAAAAACATTTGCAAAATAATACTCAAATGCCAGTGAATGCACAAGTCAGAATGTTATTATTGGTGTTAATCTGCAGAAGCAACACCATCAGCAACAAAAATGGTACAATCATCTATCATGGCCTTAGAAGAAGCAAGAAACTTATGTGGAAATTCAGACATCACTGTTAACAGTTGGGTGGCTTACAGTCATCCAGGTATTGTAAGTATAAAGCATGAAAGAATAAAGTCACTTGGAAATATGGTTGTCTCACTTGGCCAATATCGTTCAGGACTGCAGCTGGTGAGATTCAAGCTTTGTGGTAATTGGAAAGAGTCATTGGGGTGGCTGTTGTGATCTTGTCCAAAGCAATCATTCAGGCAGCCAGTGGGAGCCATAAAGATCCTTGACTACTGTGGCCATTTATTATAAAAGGTTGCCCTGCTATGTGCAGCTAAAATAACATGAAATCTGATATCCATCTGACAGTAGCTTTGGTTATCGTAAACATACTCTATCATTTAATGCAGCAGCATTACAATTTAAAAGGAGGATCATTCTCCTTTAGAAGGATAGAGAGTAACAGAAGAAATTGAAGTGCATAGTAAGCTTTGCACTTAGTACTGCCCCCTTAATAATACAAGCGTTGAAGTGGACTCCTGAAAATGGAAAATGCCCTAGAAAAAAGATTACAAAACTTAAATGACACTAGCCAATATTTCAAAAGTAAAACAAAATTACTCTTTCTTCTAGCACCTTTTGGATTATTTCATACATTTCTGTGCCAAATTTATCAGCTGTCTTTTCTGGAGGACATTGTTTTATAATCGTGTTACTCAGAATATTGCGAAATGAGAGTTGAAGGAGAGAAAAAGGAGTTTTGCAACTGGCAGGTGGTGATTTTGTCAGCACCAATTATTTTTAAGTGCTGGCCAAGGTCTTTAAGCACTCCACCCAGTGTGCTGAACACCACTGGGAACACCTTTACTGGTTTGTGACAGAGATGATGGTGATGATTATTATCTACACAGTTGAATTACTGCAGCTTGGCACTACTTTAACTGTCATGGCTCAATGCTATGGAATCCTGGGATTTCCAGTTTGGTCAGGCATGAGCAAAAGTGAAAGATCTTGAAAAACTATAACTTCTATGACTCCATAGCATTGGGAATCTGCTATGGAAGTTGTTTTTAAATTGTATAGCATTGAATCTTTGCTGTTATGCCGGTCTGAGTCCCTCGATAGAGGTGAGAAGGTTGGGGTACAAAAGTTTTAAATAAATAAATAAATAATCTGCAGGGGAGAGTTGTTTCTGGGCAGCATCCTGGTTTCTTTGGCTCCTTGGTAGTCAGATTGGTCCCAGCCTCTGACTTATTCATCCTTACCTCTGACCAGTACCTCTGTTGCATACCTACATTTTCCAGCTATCATCCTACTTTTGCCTCCCTGCTCTCACTTTTGCCTCTAATCCTCCAAACTTTGGATAGCTCCTTTAAATTATGAACTCATACATGGTACATAAGATATCACCTGTGTCTTTACCAATATTACCCCTCCCTCGTCGTCATACTTGTTCCAGTCTCTTCTTTTATACTTGCCATCTCTCCCTCTTTTGTGAAACCTCCTCTTTTTATTCTTTGTAACAGCTAGGGTTGAAATATTAAGATTTGCCTGGCAAATCTGCTCTGGCCACTGCCACCTTGCTTGGTCTCTGGGTGGTCTTCAGTTCCTCACCATTTCCAGGTGCATTTCTTGCTATGGGGTATCCCCCATTGCCCTGGATATATATGGGAGTTACAGATGAGAGATGAGAGCCAGTGAGAAAATGAGAATGCCACTGTACTTAGCAAGCACAAAGACTGAGCACACAGACAGGTTTTGGGGTCAAAATTATGGATTTTGATATAACCCTTGGATTTGTCAAGGATCATTTCGCAGGGTGAGAAGCACCAACAACACTATCTCACGGGGCCAACTGTGTTAGCTGCCACTGTCATTTCTCCAGAAGTGGGACCAGGGCAGACAGAGTAGAAGGGAAAAGTGTTTCTTTAATGATCAAACATCTGGAGACCATGCCCTATTGACTTGTAGACAAATAGACCCAATGTATTTGACAAAAAATTCTAGACCAATACATACGTATATAGGGTAGTACACAAGGTTAACTACACATGCAGGATTATGTCTCAGGCCTGAGAGGGACAAACATTCTGTTGAGAGCAAATAGTATAATATTCAGACAGAAAGATGAATCAAACATTTATTTTTTCAGAAAAAGGGTTAAAACTTTGGGAATTAGACATTTTTAAAAATCAAATAAAAGCAAATCTCATTACATTTCAAATTCTTTGGGGAAAAAATCGTTCCCACAGTTCCATGAAAGAATCACCACAAAAGTTCATATCTCAAGAAATATATTCTGCTAAATTTCATCCCAGAGGACGAATGAATTTTGATATGCTTGATTGAGAAGGAAGCTATTTTTATGTTACTACTAGCTTGGGGACCCGGCGCTGCCCGGGTCATTTGAGAAGTGCAGCAGGATGTAGAGTGGGTCATGGGGGCTCTGTGTGCCAAGTTTGGTCTTGATCTATCATTATTGGGAGTTGCAGTGGTATCATGAAATTACTGAAGGTAGTGGAAGTCCCATCATCTCTGGTCCACCGTCCCCCAAAGTGTAGTAGGATGTAGATTGGGTCATGGGGGCTCTGTGTGCTAAGTTTGGTCTGCATTGGTGAATGGATGAGGGTTGCATTGTTTTTAGGAAGTGAGTGAAGGTACTTCAAGTCCCATCATCCGTGGTCCGTCTCACACAAAACAGCACCACGATGTAGAGTGGGCCATGAGGGCTCTGTGTGCCAGGTTTGGTGTTGATCAGTCATTGGATTAGGTTTGTAGCAGGCTTGGAAAGTGAGGGAAGGTACTGCAAGTCCCATCATCCATGTTCTGCCCCCCTCCAAAGTTCAGTAGGCTGTAGAGTGGGTCACTGGGGCTCTGTGTGCCAAGTGTGGTCTTTCGCGGTGTTTGTTGGGGGCCACAGTTGTCTGTGGGAACAGAGGGGTGTGAAAGTACTACAAATACCATCATCCATTGTCAGTCCTCCCCCGAACCTCACCAGGACGTGAAGGCAGTCATGGGGGTTATGTGTGACAAGTGTGGTCTCGATCAGTAATTGGATGAGGGTTGCAGCGGACTTGGAAAGTGAGTAGAGGTACTTCAAGTCCCATCATCCATGGTCCACCCTCCTCTGACCTGCACCAGGATGTAGAGTGGGTCATGAAGGCTCTGTGTGGCAGGTTTCGTGTTGATCAGTCATAGGATTAGGTTTGTAGCAGTCTTGGAAAGTGAGGAAAGGTACTGCAAGTCTCATCATCCATGTTCTGGCCCCCTCCAAACTTCAGTAGTATGTAGAGTGGGTCACTGGGGCTCTGTGTGCCAAGTGTGGTCTTTATCAGTGTTTGTTGGGGGCCACAGTGGTCTGTGGGAACAGAGGGGTGTGAAAGTACTACAAATCCCATCATCCATTGTCAGTCCTCCCCCAAACCTCACCAGGATGTGAAGGCAGTCATAGGGGTTATGTATGCCAAGTTTGGTCTCGATCAGTGATTGGATGAGGGTTGCAGCAGACTTGGGAAGTGAGTAGACTACTTCAAGTCCCACCATCCTCCAAACTGCACCAGGACGTAGAGTAGGTCATGGGGGCTGTGTGTGCTAAGTGTGGTCTGTATTGGTCCTTTGTGGTGGCCTCAGTGGTCTGTGGGAACCAAAGTGTTTGAAAGTACTACAAATCCCATAATCTGTGGGTCATGTCCCCCGAACCGCACCAGTACGTAAAGGGGGTTAGGGGGGGTTATGTGTACCAAGTTTGGTGCAGGTCCATCACCCGCGCTGGTCGCTGTGGCCTGTGAAAGTGGCTGCCACATATCTGCCCTTCCGCCCTCCCGCCCTCCGCACACATACATACAAACATTCCGCTTTATAAAGGTATACAGATAGCATTAGCTCCATTCTGTCAGATGTATCTCATCTTGTGTGTTAAAATTCAAAACAGCAATATTCTATAAATGCCACTTCTGCTGTACTGACTTTTGTCACGCTCATTAAGGTCTTTGTTCACTGAAGCCTAAAACATTCCTTTAAATTTTGAACAGGCACTAGAATTACCCCATAATTACTTACAATCATCAACATTTTATTTGCTAGTGCATTACATCTTGACCTTTAGATTCACATGAATTGTTTGAAACCATTTAGATTGCATGGTGGATGAAACCTTGTGTGAAGTCAAAAACCTGTAATAAATGCCAAGCCTATAAATGTTGGCAGTGCTCAAACCACATGAGTAACATGCTTTTACTCGATGCATGTGTGAATTATCCTGCATTGCCTGCCCATCCCCGAAATAACGAGACAACACATAATAAGTTTGGGTTCAAATTTGGGCAACTTTTATTTAAATGTTACCTATTTAATTTTTGCCTTAACCTAAACTAATAGGTGTCAAAAACCTGGTGAACAAAGCCGAGGAGGTATCCCAGCCGGCTATACCCCTCAGCTAACTGGGGCGAAAACCTAGTTTCCCTGGTAACCAAAAACCGGGCAACTGTTAAGGGAAATGGACAAAAGTCTTTTCGAACATGTTGATATCAGACTCTCCCGTTCCTGGGCCATCAAATCTTACCTCACCGACTATTTAACTTTCCGGTGAGTGTTTTGTAAATGACCCACCCCCCTAAAGGGGGGGGGGGGGCTCATGTGAACACAAACTTTGTATTTTCCTATCTATTTTTCCACTAAGGCCTATTCATATAAACCCACCATACTATCTAGCCCCTAAACAGTATAGGGTTAGGCACAAAACCCTCCCAGAACATGAGAAGGGAAAAAATTCCTAACCGGCTCCGACCGGCAACCATACTATACTGTTAATGGGCGAGTGTGGAAGGCTGAAGATCAGGTCTGAATGAGGATGTGCTGAATGAGGATGTGCCTCTGTGCCGGCCACGCCCCCTTCTCTGGATGGTTCCATCTGGAACCATCCATTCTCTCCTTCGGTGGGGGAGGTAAACTGCTCTCATCACCCAACCTTGTTGGGAGAAGAAAGTTCCTTACAGCTGGAAAGCTTTAAAACTCTCCTAAGACAATGGCTTTGATGTCCCACAGAAACACAGTTATTTTAACAAAGCAAATATTTTGAGCCTGGCATATTTCAGGGTAAGCTTCTGGGGATCCAAGTCTAACAATTGGTCATTGCTCAAATGCTAAATAATGTTTGGAAAGTTATAGACTTCTTGAACATCCTGAACATTCTAGGTAGCTTCACTCATAAGGATGCTGCATTATATTGGATTTGGCAACTGGTTCATTTAGCCCATGTTAGCTTATGGCTCTCACTGTTCTTTTCCAGATCTCCATTCTGTGAGTGTTTTTGTGAAAATTCCAGAGAATAAACCAGGGACCCTCTACATCAGTGGGTCTCAATCTGTGGGTCCCAGGTGTCTTGGCCCACAAGTCCCAGAAATCCTAGCCAGTTTACCAGCTTTCTGGGAGTTGAAGGCCAGAACATCTGGGGACTCACAGGTTGAGCCACTGCTCTATGTGTAAAGAAGGATACCTAGGTACTCTGCTGAGAATAACTTTCCTGGCTGTGGAATGCTGCCCCCCCTCCCAAATTTGTCATACTGTGAATGTTAATATCCTCCAGATGTAATGTCAAAATTATTTTTAAGATTTCTATATTGAGGATCTTTCCTTTTCTTCTGCATGTTTATGTACGTAGGTATCTTTTAATAAGGAATTGTGGCCAAGTACAGCCCTTGTGAACAGGGAAAGTTATACATTTAAATGACTGAATGCATAAATAAATGAGTAATTCAACACAGGACATGTTAAAGAACAAAGCACAGAAATTTTAGCTCTACTTACAAAGTGAGATGTCAATGCCTGAATTAAACATGACTAAAGTAGCAATTTCCTTCTACTGAGTCAATGCCTAAGGCATTAAGCTGCCTGTTTTAAAAATATCCACTGGATTATCTGTTCTTAAATGTTCAATTTCTTTACTGCTTTAATTATACGAACATGCAACACCAAGCTACAGTGCTTCTTTTATATATATAGGTTGAGATAGAAATCTTTAAATAAATAAATACTTCTGGATTATATTTGCACCAGAAAGTCAAATGTCACACTTCCCACACAGCCTTTTTTACTCTCTAACAACCATGCAATGAGTGATATAAATGCAGTGCAGCACTGTTCGTTTTAATGTGCCATGCTACATCATAAATAAAAGGAAATATGGAGTAGCATAAAGTCACAGATATGCATAACAGGTGTCTCCAATCAATGCATACTGCTTTCTCTGCACAGTTCAAATATAAGCTCCACATTGTTTCCATGTGCACTTAATCTGAATATTTTACTTTATCACCAAATAGGCTTCAAAATGTAGCCTGCTTCCATTCTCCCACTTTGAGGATACCCTGGTGAAAATCGCACAAGTGACATATCTCTTGAAAGTATAGACACTTTACTCCATTGGATGAACAGGTCCCCTTACTGAAAATGCTCCAGCAAATGATTTGTTTGTGATACTTTCATTTCAACTCAAATTAGTAAAAAACAAAGATTTTTAATAATTACCTTGGTTGTGTAAGTATGTCCATCAGAGCCACAGATAGAATTGGCATGCATCAATGGACATGGTTTGCATTTTATTAAATTTGCTGGTCCAGTCCAATGTCTCTGTGGAAGGTTGGCTTTCTTTTGCCGAAGGCTGGGAAAAAGAAGAGAAACAAAAGGAGACACCTTTTATGGTCAGCCTCTGGGGGAAAAACCTGAAAACAATTTCAATTTTCTGTATAGATAACTGTTATGCATTTCAAATAAAGGTTGAAAGAAAACTTCAAGGATCTTCTTCTTCATTATCATCATCATCATCACCATCATCAACAACCATTTACATATCAACGTTTCCCCCAATAATGGAACTCCAGGCAGCTTATATGTCCTTCTGGCCAACTTATAATAACCACAGAATTTCATAGGGTGAAGAATATTCAGACGGGTTTTTCCATTGTCTTCCTCTGCACCCATTGTTCCCTGGCAGTTTCTAATTCAAGGTCTAACCAATGATGATCTTGTTTAGCTTCTTAAAACTTGAATAGCTAAACAAAACTTACACAAACATCAGTAAAATGTATGTAAAAAGCAGTGAAGTAATCCATATGATTAAAACAGTTTCAAAATTCATTAAAAGACAGAATGTAAAAGCAGACCATGTAAGAAAGAGATGGATGGTGCCTGGGAAGATTCAATCAATCCACAACTTAAAGTAATAAGAGGAGGGTCAGGATCCATTACATTGGCACTTTGGGAGGGTCAGGATCCATTACACTGACACTTTTAAAAATACATCTTACAAATATTTCAAGTTTAAACTTATGTTTTGAAGAGGTACTTTTACAGTATGCACTCAAGCATTTTGCGGCAGACATCCTAGTACTTGACACAATGACAGCACTATATTGTGGAACTATTAGTTAATCAAAGTCCTCCTCCACCAGACCTCCTTCTGGTATCAAACTGAAAATATGAAAAAGAGGCATATAAAAAGTCATATAAAAAGAAATAATGTTTAATTTTATTACTATTTCTTTTAATACAAATAGCCTACAACAGGAAAATGAGTTAGATTGACAGTAATATGTTTTATAGGGTATATGATAACATCCACATACATAGTATCATTATGAGTGTGCGTGTGTATATAAATATATATATTCCAAAATGTAAATATTGTTTAATTGCGTTTTTGTATTTTATTCTTCATTAATAAACAAAAACAAAAATAAAAATCAATACTATGTATTTAAGTCATATTTTCAATTATGTCATATAATTAAAAAAGAATGTGCATAGCCAAAACCATTGCTATGACCTGAAGAGCTTTCCTCTGTAACGAAACACCATGTACGATCTCTCTATTCATGTAATGAACTCTATTTTTGGACTGAGAACATTTTCAAAACCTTTAGAAACCCACAGTGAACAGTTCTAGAAATGAAAAATGTCATAGATGAATGGTTATCATGACTTTGACATGATTGCTTTTACTACTTTACTCTGATATTCTTACTTCTTCCTATCCTCTCTTTCTGAGTTCTCAAACACTGTGCTGTAATAATATCAAACAATGTTCACAACTTTTCTCAACTTCAACAAGAAGGGATGTCTCAACATGTCAAACTAATTCATTAAAAATGGTCAGTCCTCAGTAGATTTTTCACTGCAGAATAAGTGATTTTTCATGTTTGTTGATTTCTAACAACCAAACATTGTATTTTATACATAACATGTTCCTGAACAAAAGTCACAACTTGTTGCATATAATACTCTTTTTATGCAAAAAAATATGTCATGTAATAACACCCTTAAATTTTGGAAAAAAGTATAAACATTTTTTTCAAGCAGGAAAAAAAGTTTATTTTTTCCCTTTTACCCAGAAATGGGAAAGTAAAGGTTTAAGATCTATATAAAATTATTTAAATATGTTTTCGTTTTCTGTTGAAATATTTTTCTGCCCCTGAATCACTATCTCTAATGATCCTGGGAATGTGATCTTCTGTTTTCTCATAGACATGAATGGCAACATTCATATAAAATTGATGTAGAAAAATTTGGTTCCATGTTATCCAACATAGTGAGATTGTTCCGACACCTCTCCCGGGCACAGTACCCAACTATTTCTTATGACCAATAAATCAGATCAGATTTTATTTATTGTGTCAGGAGCGAACCAAACAGTTGCAGTGTATTTTTAAAAGCCATAAAGTTTGCAAACTTGGCATTCTATTAAATGTCCTTTGACATGGAGTGCCTCTGGTGTTGCCATAAGAAGGTCCTCCATTGTGCTTGTATCAGGGCTCAGGTTGCATTGTAGTAGGTGGTCAGTGGTTTGCTCTTCTCCACACTTGCATGTTTTGGATTCCACTTTGTAGACCCATTTCTTAAGGTTGGCTCTGCATCTCATGGTGCCAGAGCGCAGTCTGTTTAGCACCTTCCAGGTCACCCAGTTTTTTCTGTGCCCAGGAGGAAGTCTCTCATTTGGTATCAGACATTGATTGAGGTTCTGGGTTTTAGGTGGGTCAGCCCTGCTTGTTTTGTTAGATCTAACAGCAGCGTTCGATACCGTAGATCATGCATTGTTGGCCCACCGTTTAGCCGTGACCGGGGTGAGGGGGACTGCCCTTAAGTGGGTGGCCTCCTTCCTCCGGGACCGGGGACAACGTGTGGAGAGGGGAGAGGAGGTCTCCGGGAGACTCCCATTAAGTTGTGGGGTCCCCCAGGGGGCCATCCTCTCACCCTTATTATTCAACATTTATATGCGCCCCCTGGCACAGCTGGTTCGCGACTTTGGTCTGGAGTGTTATCAGTATGCGGATGACACCCAGCTTCTGCTGAGAATGGACGGCAGGCAGGATACCGTACCCGATTGTTTCCATCTATGCCTTGAAGCCGTGACTGGTTGGCTGCGTGCCAGCCAGCTGAAGGTGAATCCGTCGAAGACAGAAATCTTGTGGCCCGGTCGCCCTGGGCTGGATGAGTGCCGGTTGCCTACCCTGGATGGCGAGCAGCTCAGCCCGTCATCCCTCGTAAAGAGTTTAGGTGTCCAATTGGACCCTTTGCTGACCATGGAGACTCAGGTCGCCATGGTCAGCAAAACGGCGTTTTACCATCTTCGCCAGGCTAGGCGACTGGCGCCCTAGCTGTCCAGGGACGACCTGGCCACGGTGATCCAGGCGACGGTCATCTAGAGGCTGGACTACTGTAACGCCCTCTACGTGGGCCTTCCCCTGTCGACAATCCGGAAACTCAAGCTGGTGCAGAATGCCGCTGCTCGCTTGCTGGTGGGAGCACCAGTGAGGGAGCATATTACACCTATTCTACGGCACCTGCACTGGCTTCCTATTGAGTACCGGATTGCCTTCAAGGTGTTGGTGTTAACCTTTAAGGCCTTGCATGGTCTAGGGCCTGAGTACCTAAGGGACCGCCTTACCCCGTACGTTCCCCCGAGACCACTGCGCTCGGAAGAGCAGAACCTGTTGGTTGTTCCATCACCCCGTTCCTGCCACCTGTCCAGTACAAGACAACGAGCCTTTTCATTTGTGGCTCCCATGTCCTGGAATTCGCTACCCAACCATGTCCGGGCAATACATGAACTTGGTCCTTTCCGAAGAGCCTGTAAGACTGTCCTTTTTAGAACAGCCTTCGGCTGATCCGAACGAAGAGGCTCACCAATACTCGAACCCAAGACCGATGACTTGTAATCAGTTGGCTATGGATTATGACTGTGTTTTTATTGTTTTATCGCTGTACATTTGTATTGTACATTTTATCTTTGTTGTGATCCGCCCCGAGCCTGCTGGGAGGAGCGGAATATAAAATTGACTAATAAATAAATAAATAAATAAATAGGTTTGGGTCAGAGCAGATATAAGCAACTGTAATCTATTGTATTTTATATTGTGTTTTATTTTATGCTTTATTTTTAGGCACCTAGTGCTGTGTGTAAGCCACCCCAAGTCTCTTTGGGAAGATGTTGGTGGGACACAAGTTATTATTACTATTACTTGCAAGAGTTATGACACTTAATACAATAACATGGATACAAATAATCTCTGAAAACCTTCCAGACAATGTCAATGGTTGCTTCTTAATCCTTATTTCTATCATTAAAAGTATGGCTGTAAGTTGTTATAATTTTTGATTTTTTTTGTCCAGCAACAGAAATTTAGAATTGAACTGATCAAATTGAAACAACAGAATATTTGATAGAGGGTTTTTTTTATTGTTTAAGGGCTTGGAAGTACTATCAATTCACTAGTTCTTCATGACACTGATTTTGTAAGATAGCAGAACAACACCCATATAAATTCTGCATCAATCATTTTTGGGGAGAAGGAGAAGCTACCTCAACCCATTATATCCATGTAAAGCACATCAGATTAGTTTAACTTGGACAAGGAATACATTTCAAAGCACTACACCAAACAACTTTATCATGGTTTAGAAAACACACATAAAGAAGCTCTTTAAAGCAATTTCACCCCAGTTTGCAATTTGCTGCCTAATACAAAAGTCTACTATAATGTCACATTCAGCTGCTAAAATAATAAAAATTCTATTCTTTCACTCCAGCTGAAGCTTACTTGTGTTCCAGCCTTTGTCAGAATGATAAATAGTACTATTAGGAAACTTGTGTCCACAGAAGCAACACCATCACAATATCATAAACCACAGAAAGAAAAGCCTTCAGCCAGAACCATTGCCCCTTGTTATCAAGAAGAAACTCACTCTGTATATGACAGCGGTAAACTCCTAGGATGTATTCACTTTTTTCAAACCTCCTCCATCATTAATTTAGGTCAGTTGAATGATAAAGCATACTGAATTCAATGGGAAGAGGTAGAGTTGGGTGGATTTTGGGTTTGATACAAATCTGTGGTCTTCATAATGATGCGGTCTTGTCAGAAAACTACAATAAATATATTCCTTAGTACTGGAAAATAACTGAAGGATTTTGAAATTTAAATTAAAAAGCCATGTATATTGTTATAGCCACTTATATGATGTAAGACAACAAGCAGTTCCATCTGTGAGGATCTTGCATGAGGTTTGGACATTAGGGGGAAAACATTTCAAAACTTTATGTACTGCTCAGACATGGCCCTCAGTGTTACTTATGCATGTTATTTTTTATGTAATTGACAAAGTCTTGTTAGAATAATTCTAAAATTGGGTTTTAATTTTTTAAGTAAATATCTTCTTTAGTGGCAGAGGTAAACTTTAACATGCTATTTCAGAAGGTAATACTCTGTGATGAGCAATTTGCAAACCTCTCCCCATCAAAATGGTTGCAAAATACAGTCACAAAACCTTTGAGTACACACTGGGAAAGTACCTTTCTAAAACATAACTTAAAACTACAAAATATCTGCAAAAGGTATTTTGAAATGTATTAAAACATCATCTAGTCAGCTCCCCAGTGAATCAATGTAATGTATTCTGACTCTCTTCTTATTCCTTTATGTTGGGGATTGATTGGGTCTTCTCAGGCATCATCCATTTCTTTCTTGCATACTCAATGATGGCAAGTAGTTCATATTGCCTAATGTCTACCTGTTCATTTATGTGCTCTTTGACTTAATTAATCAATTGGTCTATCAGTGTGACTCTTGAATAACAAATTCTTATAACCTGATTGACAAACAGAATGGCCCTGGATTATGATTTGTATCGCGTGATTTTCACTGATATTTTAATAATTGATGTTCTTAACCGCTTTGATTGTAATGTATTTGCTTATTTTATAATATGTAAATGTTTGGCATCAAATTGCTGCATGTTGTAAGGCTGCTCTGAGTCCCCTTTGGAGGGAGAAGAGCGGGGTACAAATGTGCTAAATAAATAAATTTTAAGGTTTTTTTCACTTGTTAATTTATCTAAAATACATTTATCTGTTTACATTGTTATATTGCTTGACATTTTAATTTCTTTTAAACTCTTCGGATTTATTTTAAGTGTATGTTCCCTTGAGACCCTATGGTATAAGCCAAGATAAAAATGTTCAATTTAAGAACAGCAACAATATAAAACAGAGCATAAAAACAACAGTTTATATAGGACTCAAGAACTTGACGTCTTCCTCAGGAGCCATTTAGGTTAAAAACCTGCCTAAAAAGGGACGTTTTACAGACTCTACAAAATGGGACCAATTCCTTAATGGCACGGATTTCGTCTGGCATTGAATTCCATAGCGATGGCACCGCTGGTCATGCAAAGCATATATGTATTGTAATTTTAAGGCTCAAAGTAGCATGTTGTTGTGTGCTTTCAAGTAATTTCCAACATATGGTGACCCTAAGGTAATGTATCGTGAGGTTTTCTTAGCAATTTTTTGCAGATAGTGTTTGCCTTTGTCATCCTCTGAAGATGAGAAAATGAGGCTTTCCCAAGATCAACCAGTGGATCTATAAGGCCTATTTTCAATAATTTATACCATCTAGACTAGATCCACTTAACTAATGAAGTTTATCAAGTCTATACATGTGTAAGTTACATGAGCTCATGTGACTACTCTATTTGAGATTAATATTTGTATTTACTCCCAAGTGTTCTAAACCAGTGTTTCCCAACCAGTGTGCCGTGAGCGATCATCAGGTGTGCCGTGGGAATTGAAACCTCCAATACCCTTTCTTCCCCCTCATGCTGAACACTTTTTCTTCTCCACTCGGGCTCCCTTCTTCCCAGCCTCGCTCTGCTCGCTTTGCCTTGCTTTGCTCATGCTGCTGCTTCTGCGGGAGGGGGAAGGGAGGAAGACGTGACCCGTGCGGGAGCTACTGCGCAGACTCACCCCATGTCTTCCTTCCCTTCACAGTGCTCTCTGGATATAGGTGAACTACAACTCCAAAACTCAAGGTCAATGCCCACCAAACTCTTATAGTATTTTCTCTTGGTTATGTGGGAAGTTTGATTCCATTCCATCATTGGTGGAGTTCAGAATGCTCTTTGATTGCGGGTGAACTATAACTCCCAGCTGTTGAGCAAGACCGTGTGTGTCTTTCTGCCATTCCTGCCAGGATATCTATGTTGTGTTCATCGAAACAGGCCCAGGTTTCACACTGAGTGTATAAATACATTTAAAACATATTAACTATATGTATTACTGTGTTAGAGTGTCATTTTGTGTCATTTTGGTTGGTGGTGTGCCCCAGGATTTTGTAAATGTAAAAAGTGTGCTGCAGCCCAAAAAAGGTTGAGAAACACTGTTCTAAACAAATATTTTTAAAGACAATAGGTACTCAAATTGAAGCAAAACAGTACAAATATAACAAATGAAAATAGTACTAGTTCCCAAAAACCTTAGCCCCCTTGTTATGTCACCTGAGCCTTCTCACCAATACTTTACTTAGCTCATCCAACCTAATATTTGACATTCAAATAGGATAATGTTCATGATTCAACAAAAATATAAAAACACAGGCACAGAATACCTAAACCAGACAAACCACTTTGATTATGCTTTCCCTGCATGGCAGGGGTTGGACTAGATACTCCATATGGTCTCTTCCAACTCTTTCATTCTATGATTCTAGAAACCACTCCTGAACCCAAGAAAATTCAGATTTGAAAACAATATCGTATGAAATCTTATAGCTACCTACTTTAGCTGATTTTATCATTAATTTACCATTTTCTACTTGTTAGCATCTTTCTTAAAACCAACTTTAAAAGCCTGCAAGTTTATGCTGCAAATCTAACAGAAAAAGAGAGTTAATTCTTTACCCACAAATCTGTCAGAATATAATAGTTTTAGAGCAGTTTCAGTTATGAATGCTTTGTCTTTTCAGCTTGACAAGATATGTGTTCCTTTTACCTTTATCTCTCAGCCTTGCTCAGTTCCAGTAGTGTAAATGCTTTGAGTCAAAGGATGAACTGTCAAAATTCAGAACCCAGACAAGAAAAAGATTTTTTATTACCCTCTTTCTGTCCGTCTGTGATTGTTATCACCAACACAGCATTCATACTATCTTACAGGTTTTAAAATGCTAGATTTGAAACACTCATAGAAGGGTTTCTATTGTATTTCTCACTAAAAAGATAGTGTTAAAATTATTTCAGTTGCTGGAAGTAAATGGGATTAGCATAGTATTCTAAAAACATATTTCAAAAATTGAGGATGGTAAAATTTTCATGCTATTTTTGAGTCTTGATGTTGTGGGCATAAAATAGATATATATGATACAGAATGGGCAGGCATGTAGCCAGGAGGGGGGGCTAAGGGGGCTTCAGCCCCCCCCCCAAATTCTCAGGGAGGTCCGCGAGAAGCCCTTACTGGTACATTATTTAAACTGTTATGTTTATTCATATCATGATCTGATCACCATGCTCATTATATCCCACATTAAGGGGGTTATTGGGATAACAATACAAAAGGTTTGCTAGGGTAGACCCTCTTCCACCCAGTCTCAGCCCCCCACCCCACCCCCGAATCATAATCCTGGCTACGGCCCTGAGAATGGGCATGTATTTAAGGAATTTTCTGAATTGAGACTTAATTATTGCTTGAAAACACCTAATGGGAGAAGTAGCTATGTTTTTTTTAAAAATTTCTAGATGGAGAAAGAGGTTATGACTTCTCCCATTGGACTTTGGTCTGTTCCTCCTTCTCCATCAACACATCTAGACTATGAGACATTTTATATCAAACGGAAACGGGTAAGGGTGTGTTTGGGGTAGGGTTGCCACTTTTTGATATAAGAATAAGGGTACCTAAAATAGGGATTTTTTCACAAAAATAAGGGACACTTCATAAAAACTTTAAAATTATCAATTCATTTTCAAGTTTTTATGAAGTGTCCCTTTTTTTGTGAAAAATTTCCTATTTTAAGTACCTGTCTCTTATTCAAGTGGCAACCCTAGTTTGGTGTGGTGCCAGCAGCAGTGTAAAGACCATGAAAACTAAACCACAGAAGACTCACCTCATATTTCAAGTAAAAATCTCATATTTCAAGTAAAAAAAAGATAAAGCAGCAATCTTTGACTTGAAACCTGGCTATCTGAACACCAAGAAAAAGAAGTTAATACGTGTCATTCAAACATGATAGAAGAAGGGATACAGTAATTGTATCATGACTCAAATTATTCTTCATTTTCAACCCTTTATTGAACCCACCCACTACCACCATTCTATTGGTTATTACATAGGTAGGCCACAATACTACATTCTGAATTCTTTGATTTTGCATCATCTCAAGATCACTGACTGAAGCTGGTGAGTAGCTGGGACATGCATGATGTAGCCGTGCCCCATTGTGAGTTAAGTGAAACGTAGATTGACAGAAAGTGAAGAATATGACTTGGGAACCCCATTTATGACTGTGACCTGATGTATACTATAAAAGCCAGTTGCCCATGAGTGGAAATTTCAACACAGATTTCTCAATTTCAACCTCCATTGCATTACCATATTACACAAACCATTTATCTAGCAATTCACAGGTGTAGCAATGACCCTGCACAGAGATGTGCCATTGGAAACATTTAACATCAATATGAAATAAGATGCCCTTGGTTAATGCTAATCTACAAATTGAAATAATGAGATGATACATGTCAGTTGGATTGAAATATGGTCCACTTTATTTAAACTATTACCAATTTAAATTATTTCTTTAGATGTGCAAATCAACAAACTTATGGCTGCAGACTAGGACTTGATTTCAAATAGGCAACAACCTGGGGTTAGGGGAGCAAACCACAGCAATGGGTGGGAATGTGCTGCAAAACAGATTAATGAGTCTGCTAGCCCAGTAAACAAATAGTGGGGGAGAACAGAGGCAACCTATGGGAATGAGTGGGAACATGCTACAAATCTTCCCAATGAGTTGATTTGGCAACAAATACAGGTTAGAAAGTGAAAGCTATGGCAATTGGGAAAACATGCCAAGAACCAGCTGCTATGGGCCAACTGGCTTGGTAACAAGGAGAGGTGGAGAAGGTAGCAGCAACCCTGAAAGCCAAAGTAGCCAAAGACTTGAGTTTGGGATCAACTACACTAAACAAATATTTGGTGGTCAGAGCAATGCTGAAAACAAAAAGGTTTCACTTCTAACGTTATATCCATGATGGCACAATAGCTTTCTCATATACATAGCATGGTCTTGGCTGTATATTCAAATAAATGCTTGTCTCACATTGCCTCAGAACACTTCTGCATCCCTGCTATTTAAATATATTCCAATGAAGCCTATTTATATTTTTAAAAAAACTTTACTAATCTTTTAAATCGTATTGCAGTCATTATATTACACTATTTTTTACTTACTCTAGATACTTTTCAGTCTTGCGCTTCATCATCTAATCATTTTTTTTATTTAAAAAAGCTGTTAGGCAAAAATCTTTCTCAACACGTATGAATTAACTTAGAATATTTTCACTGGTGATTTAATTAGTTCCTACATACCCTCTCTTTATATTCCAATGTATAATTCATACTCTATCCTATTATGAGTTTATATTTTCAGGAATAGCTGCTAATAGGAGATGAACTTTAGCACTAATAACATTTTCTGCTCCTCTGGTCCTCTTGTCATTTTGAAATACCGCTCTAAGAGTCATTTGGGGCTACTGGAGCAATTCACTGAATTTGAAGTTCTTTCCCATCACTTTTTAGTGAATAAAGGGAACATGCAAAAGCTTCAGGCTAGGGCTGCCCTCTTTAAAGTTGCTTCAAAGGCAATTGTAAGCCTTGTTTTGCAGGGGAATTAAGACACTTACAATATAGGGGAAGCTAGCCATGCTATTATACTTAGTCATATCCATTATGCAAAAGCATTCTCTAATAGGAGACTGGTAGTTTTAGTCATGCTTTTTGTCATGATACCGGACAATCAGGTGACAAGTTTGGGAAGAATGAAGAAAAAAATTGGATGCAGGGATTAGTCTCAAAGGCACAACTCTGCCAGAAATCTTTGTGAAAGAAGAATCACAGAAACCACTCCTACCTTGGAGAGCAGTCTGGACTATAAAGACGATTAATAAATATCTCCATTCTAAATGAAGAAGGTTGCTTTGATACATCAATTTTTTTCACTGATTGTGAATCAATGCAACTAAAAAAACCACTGATGTTTCCTAGCTGTTTTTCATTTATATGGGATTTTTCAACACTCCACCATATTTTGCAAAAATACAACTTTGTGCGTTTATTAAATTTTCACAAAACATTTCCAAAATGTGCTTGTGTCACAAAAACTAATGTTATTTTCTCAATAGGTAGGTCATATTGGTCTTCAGATGCAAAGGATTATGTGACCTCAAATCTTGTCAGAGTCCAGAGTGGCAACACTTCAGGAACAGAGCCACTTTAGTCATCCATAGTTTACTCAGATGAAGGTGGTGGGGCACACCAAGCCTAGAGACTGGGTTATTCAGGTACTTAATTAATTCCACATTCCAATTTGCTGTATCCAGCCTATATTCAGAAATTGCCTGTGGTGGTGATATTATTATTATTATTTCCTACTTCTATCTTTTGATTTTTATCTTTTGATTAAGGCTCACAGCATGAAAACAACTCACAGCATGAAAAACAATACAATTTAAAATTTATAGCATACAAATACTAAAGTAGAATTAAACACAAAATAATTTATAACACTTAAAATACTTAAAAATAGTTAATACATATAATCAAATACCCTCCCCAGCTTGCTATTTAAAATGTTCTTCTTTAAACGTCTATCTAAATAAAAAGGTTTTAGCTTGCTGCTGGGAGGGTAGCAGGGAAGGGGCCATTCTGACTTTCCTGGGAAGAGAGTTCCAGAACCTAGGAGCAGCAACCAGGAAGGAAGGTCCTCTCTTGTTTTCCCACCAGCCAAGCTTGTGATGGCAGTGAGAGAGGGTCCTCTTCTGAGGATCTCAGGGTCTGGGCAGGTTCACACAGGGAGATCGGATCTGCCAAATAGCCTGGACACAAACCCATAGGACTTTATAGGTCATGATGAGCACTTACAATTTTTCCTGGAAACAAACTGGCACACTCCCTGCATCCTTAGCCAGCCCCAGTCGAAAATCTGTTCCCATCTCTTTGGGCCAGCCAAAGTTTCTGAACACACTCTAAAGACACCACAATTATAATGCATATAGTAATCCAAACGAGATGTAACTAAGGAATATAACACCATGTCCACAAGGAATGGGTGCAGTTGGTGTACAAGTTTAAATGTGTGAAGGCAATCATGGCTACCATAGATTCCTGGGCATCCAAGTTCAATGCTGAGTCCAAGAATCATAGAATAATAGAGTTGGAAGAGACCACACGGGCCATGTAGTCAAACCCGCTGCCATGCAGGAAAGCACAAAGTATCCCCGACAGATGGCAATCCAGCCTCTGTTTAAAAGTTTCCAAGGAAAGAGCTTCCACTACACTCCGAGGTAGAGGGTTCCACTGTTGAACAGGTTGTATGGTCAGGAAGTTCTTCCTAATGTTCAGATGGAATCTCATTTCCTGTAATTTGAACCCATTTCTCTGAGTCCTAGTTTCCAGAGCAGCAGAAAACAAGCCTGCTCCTTCTTTATGACACCCTTTTACATATTTATATATGGCTATCATATCTCCTCTCTACCTTCTCTTCTGAAGAACGTACCCAGTTCTTTAAGATGCTCCTCATAGGGTATGGTCTCCAGACCTTTGCTCAATTTAGTTGCCCTCCTCTGGACACCTTCCAGCTTGACAATATCTATTTTGAACTGTGGTGCCCAGAACTGGACACAATGTTCCAGGTGAGGTCTAACCAAAGCAGAATACAAAAGCACAATGACTTCCCTCAATCTAGACACTATACTCCTTTTGATGCAATCCAAAATCCCATTGGCCTTTTTTAGCTGGTGCATCACATTCTTGGCTCATGTTCAACTTGTTGTTCACAAAGACTCCCAAGATCTTTCTCACATGGACTGTTGTTGAGCTACACCCATCCTGTAACTTTGCATTTTATTTTTTTTGTCCAAGTGTAGTATCTTATATTTGTTGTTGTTGAAATTCATTTTGTTAGTTTTGGCCCAGCTCTCTAATCTGTGAAGATCATTTTGAATTCTGATCCTGTCCTCTGGAATATTAGCTATCCCTCCTAATTTGGTTTCATTTGCAAACTTGATAAGCATGCTCTCTAAACCTTCATCCAAATCTATATATATAAAGGAGACGTGGTCGTGCAAAGATGGTTATAGACAAAGAAACTATAAGTCGCAGAAGCACCAAACTTGGCAGCCTACTGGACCATTACACTCGCTACAGACAACAGCAATAAACCGGACCTACGTCCTCCCAGCACCCCAAAAAACGATCCCCAAAAATTGCCAACGGAACTCCCAACCTCGGCCACTGCTGCCAGCGAACGTTTAGAACGTTCGCACATGGCAGCCAGAGCGCCTCCTCCGCCTCCTCAGGAAGAGCGGAGGGGGATGACTGGAAGGAGGAGGGGAAACCCTCCCTCCTCCCCAGCCCCTCCCACCTCCCCCCGCCACCCCCTGCCACCGCGACACGCCTCCCCCCTCCCACGCCCCTCCCCCGCCTCCCGGGCTCCCGCCTCCCCACCCGGGTCCAAAGCCTGGCGGGGGGCGGGGCCAGGAGGCGGGACACTCCTCCCCCCTCCCAAGCCCCTCCCCTCCTCCCGGGCTCCCGCCTCCCCGCCCGGTTCCAAAGCCTGGCGGGGGGGGCCAGGAGGCGGGACACGCCTCCCCTCCCAAGCCCTCCCCCTCCTCCCGGGCTCCCGCCTCCCGCCCGGTTCCAAAGCCTGGCGGGGGCGGGGCCAGGAGGCGGGACACGCCTCCCCCTCCCAAGCCCCTCCCCCTCCTCCCGGGCTCCGGCCTCCCGCCCGGTTCCAAAGCCTGGCGGGGCGGGGCCAGGCGGCGGGACACGCCTCCCCCCTCCCAAGCCCCTCCCCCCTCCTCCCGGGCTCCCGCCTCCCTGCCCGGTTCCAAAGCCTGGCGGGGGCGGGGCCAGGAGGCGGGACACGCCTCCCCCTCCCAAGCCCCCCCCCCTCCTCCCGGGCTCCCCCCTCCCCGCCCGGTTCCAAAGCCTGGCGGGGGGCGGGGCCAGGAGGCGGGACACTCCTCCCCCCTCCCAAGCCCCTCCCCCCTCCTCCCGGGCTCCCGCCTCCCCGCCCGGTTCCAAAGCCTGGCGGAGGGGCGGGGCCAGGAGGCGGGACACGCCTCCCCCTCCCAAGCCCCTCCTCCCGGGCTCCCGCCTCCCCGCCCGGTTCCAAAGCCTGGCGGGGGGCGGGGCCAGGAGGCGGGACACGCCTCCCCCCTCCCAAGCCCCTCCTCCCGGGCTCCCGCCTCCCCGCCCGGTTCCAAAGCCTGGCGGAGGGGCGGGGCCAGGAGGCGGGACACGCCTCCCCCTCCCAAGCCCTCCCCCTCCTCCCGGGCTCCCGCCTCCCGCCCGGTTCCAAAGCCTGGCGGAGGGGCGGGGCCAGGAGGCGGACACGCCTCCCCTCCCAAGCCCCCTCCCCCTCCTCCCGGGCTCCCGCCTCCCGCCCGGTTCCAAAGCCTGGCGGGGCGGGGCCAGGAGGCGGGACACTCCTCCCCCTCCCAAGCCCCCCCCCCTCCTCCCGGGCTCCCGCCTCCCCCGCCTGGTTCCAAAGCCTGGCGGGGGCGGGGCCAGGAGGCGGGACACGCCTCCCCCTCCCAAGCCCCTCCCCCTCCTCCTCCGGGCTCCCGCCTCCCGCCCGGTTCCAAAGCCTGGCGGGGGCGGGCCAGGAGGCGGGACACGCCTCCCCCTCCCAAGCCCCTCCCCCCCTCCCGGGCTCCCGCCTCCCCCGCCCGGTTCCAAAGCCTGGCGGGGGCGGGGCCAGAGGCGGGACACGCCTCCCCCTCCCAAGCCCCTCCCCCTCCTCCCAGGCTCCCGCCTCCCGCCCGGTTCCAAAGCCTGGCGGAGGGGCGGGGCCAGGAGGCGGGACACTCCTCCCCCCCTCCCAAGCCCCCCCCCCCCTCCTCCCGGGCTCCCGCCTCCCCGCCCGTTTCCAAAGCCTGGGGGGGGGCGGGGCCAGGAGGCGGGACACGCCTCCCCCTCCCAGCCCCCCTCCCCTCCTCCCGGGCTCCCGCCTCCCCCGCCCGGTTCCAAAGCCTGGCGGAGGGGGGGGCCAGGAGGCGGGACACGCCTCCCCTCCCAAGCCCCTCCCCCTCCTCCGGGCTCCCGCCTCCCCGCCCGGTTCCAAAGCCTGGCGGAGGGGCGGGGCCAGGAGGCGGGACACGCCTCCCCCTCCCCAGCCCCTCCCCCTCCTCCTGGGCTCCCGCCCGGTTCCAAAGCCTGGCGGGGGCGGGGCCAGGAGGCGGGACACTCCCCCCCCCTCCCAAGCCCCTCCCACCTCCCCCCGCCACCCCCGCCTCGCCCGGTTTAACGGAGCGGCGAGGGGGCGTGGCCAGGGGGCGGGGACCCGCCCACCCCCTCCCCAGCCCCTCCCCCCCTCCCCAGCCCCTCCCACCTCCCCCCGCCACCCCCCTCCTCGCCCGGTTTAACGGAGCGGCGAGGGGGCGTGGCCAGGGGGCGGGGACCCGCCCACCCCTCCCCAGCCCCTCCCACCTCCCCCCGCCCCACCCTCCTCCTCAGCTTACCTTCTCGGCGCCTCCTAGGGCCCAAAGGCTGCCCTGGAAAGCGCCGGGAAAAAGATCTGTTTCCAGGCACGTTCCAGGGCAGCCTTTGGGCCCTAGGAAGAAAGGAGTCCAAGAGGAGGAGGAGGAGGCGCCGAGAAGGTAAGGAGCGCCAGGAGGGAGGGAGGGAGGGAGAGAGAGAGAGAGAGGGGGGAGGGAGAGAGAGAGGAGGAGAGAGGGAGGGAGGGAGAGAGAGAGAGGGGGAGGGAGAGAGAGAGAGGAGAGAGAGAGTGAGAGAGAGAGAGAGAGGGAGAGAGAGAGAGAGTGAGGGAGGGAGGGAGAGAGAGAGGGAGAGAGAGAGTGAGAGAGAGGAGAGGGAGAGGGAGAGAGAGAGAGAGAGAGAGGAGGGAGGGAGAGAGAGAGAGAGAGAGAGAGAGAGAGAGAGAGAGAGAGAGAGAGAGGGAGAGAGAGAGAGAGAGAGAGAGAGAGAGGGAGAGAGAGATAGAGAGAGAGAGAGAGGGAGAGAGAGAGTGAGAGAGAGAGAGAGAGAGAGAGAGAGAGAGAGAGAGAGAGAGAGAGAGAGAGAGAGAGAGAGAGAGAGAGAGAGAGAGAGGGAGAGAGAGAGAGAGAGAGAGAGAGAGAGAGAGAGAGAGAGGGAGGGAGAGAGAGAGTGAGTGAGAGAGAGAGAGAGAGGGAGAGAGAGAGAGAGAGTGAGGGAGGGAGGGAGAGAGAGAGAGAGAGAGAGAGAGAGAGGGAGAGAGAGAGTGAGTGAGAGAGAGAGAGAGAGAGGGAGAGAGAGAGAGAGAGAGAGAGAGAGAGTGAGAGAGAGAGAGAGAGAGAGAGAGAGAGAGAGAGAGAGAGAGAGAGAGTGAGGGAGGGAGGGAGGGGAGAGAGGGAGAGAGAGAGAGAGAGAGAGAGAGAGAGAGAGAGAGAGAGAGAGGGAGAGACAGAGAGAGAGAGAGAGAAATAGAGAAAGGGAGAGAGAAAGAGATACAGAGATAGAGTCATGGCACAGCAACGCGTGCACGGGTACAGCTAGTAATTAATAAAGATGTTGAACAGTTCTGGACCCAGGACCGAACCCTGCAGAACTCCTCTAGTCACTTCTTTCCAGGATGAAGTGGAACCACTGGAGAGCACCTTTTGGGTTCAGTCACTAAACCAATCACAGATCCACCTAATAGTAGTATTGCCTAGCCCACATTTGACTAGTTTGCTTGCAAGAAGGTCATGGGGGACTCTGTGAAAAGCCTTACTGAAATCAAGATATGCTACATCCAACACATTCTCTGTATCTACCAACTGTATTAAAAAAGAGATAAAATTAGTCTGGCATGACTTGTTTTTGAGAAATCCATGTTGTTAACTTTTATTGATGACCGTATTCCTTTTTAAGTGATTGCAGACTTATGAACAAATGTGACTGAACATCATGATCCAAGGTGAACAAAACCTGGTATGCTGAAAACTTAAGCAGTTTGCAGTCCTAGCTTAAAGATTCACAGTTGAAAGGAAGCGCAATGGCAAACAGGCAGAAAACCAAGGCGTTTTCAAATCATCAAAAATTGTTCGCACATATTCAGGAGAAATGAGGTGGAGAAATGATTTCAATATAAATAAGAAACATGTGAATGTTCATCGCTTCATAATATATATTCAAACTTATGAATGTTATGATGAGAAAAATATACTTCAGCAGTTTCCCACTAATGAAGGAAAATAAGTAAAGAACCAAAGCACTGAGATTTCTTTTTGGCTGCTTTCATCTGACAGAAAACATAGTGAGGCTATTGGTATCTTATTGGTCTTAAAATGACAGTAATGCTGAAGTACATGCAGATTTCATCACCAATCACAGCAGGGTAAGAACATGACTCTCTCTCTATTATCCTACATGACATCCTACATGCTTATATATGTTTTAAGTGTTTAAACTATTTTAGAATGTCTAATTCCTTTTCAACTTTTGTAAATTTATTGTGTTTTTCATAGTATCTTTAAAAATTATTGTAAGATGCTTTGAGTATCATTCTGGGAGAAAGGTTGGGTAAAAATCCAAGAAAGGAAGGAAGGAAGGAAGGAAGGAAGGAAGGAAGGAAGGAAATATGGAAGGAAGGGTTGGGGGAAAAGAAGACAGGGTCAAAAAATTTCACAGATGCTTACATATTAAAAGCAGTATAATATAATAATAATAATAATAATACTTTAATATTTGTGAGTCGCCCTCCACCACCGGTGCTCCGGGCGACTTACATCATTTAAAACCCCAAAATACATCAATGTACATCAATTTAAAAACATAGATACAGACGGCAAGGAGAGGCTCAGTCATTCAAGGTACCGATCAGGCCCCAAACGCTAGGCGGAAGAGCCAGGTTTTCAGGTCTGACAGGAACCTAGTCCGGGTCGAAGTGGCTCTGAGGGCGGGTGGCAGTGAGTTCCAGATCATGGGGGCCGCCACGGAGAAAGCTCTCCGCCGGGTCTCTACCAGCCGAGCCTCTCGCACCCCAGGGATGGTCATCCGATCACCGTTTATGGCACGTGCTGGCCTCTCGCTGCGTTGGACCGTCAGCCGGGCGCTCAGGTAGGCTGGCCCAATGTTATGCCGTGCTTTAAAAGTGAGCACCAAAAGTTTGTAGAGCACTCTGAACTCTAGGGGCAGCCAGTGGAGATCTTTTAAAATAGGGGAAATGTGGTCCTCACTGATGACCCAGAGATGAGTCTGGCCGCTGCGTTGTAGATGAGTTTTAGCCTCTTGGTTGTGGACAGGGGAGGCCCGCGTACAGGGCATTGCAGTAATCCAGGCGCGAGACAACGGTGGCATGTACCACGGTTCTCAGCGCCTCAGGTGGTAGGTAGGGGCCAGCCGTCGTGCCCCACGGAGATGGAAAAGGCGCCTTTGGCTGCAGCCTGATCTGGGCCTCCATTGTTAGTTTTTCGTCCAGGATCACTCCCAGGCTTTTCACCGCCGGAGCAGGGGATAGGGACTCGCCCTCAAAGAGTGGCAGCGGTGGGTGAGGGTCGGGTCGGCCAGGCCAGAGGATCTCCGTTTTGCCGGGTTGATTTTGAGTCTATGTGCTCTGAGCCAGCTCGTCACCGCTCTCAACCCTTGGCTGAAGCTGTCCGGCACCGACGATGACCCTGGGTCAAGCTTCAGGAGCAGCTGTGTATCGTCTGCATATTGGTAGCAGGAGAACCCATGGCTCCTAGCAATGCTGGCCAGGGGCTGGACGTAGATGTTGAAGAGGGTGGGAGATAGAATAGCACCCTGGGGGACTCCACACTCCAATTCACTTTTCCTAGAGACCTGACCCTGCCACTCAACCCGCTGCAAGCGGCCTCGCAGGAACGATTCCAGCCAGGTCAAGGCCTTGTCTTGGATCCCAGAGGCAGCCAGGCGGTAGAGGAGCAAGTCATGATCAACGGTATCAAAGGCCGCAGTTAGGTCCAAAAGGACTAGGACTGCCGAGCCTCCCGGTCCAGTTGACGGCGGATGTCATCAGTGATCGCTACGAGGACGGATTCCACTCCGTGACCCGCGGAAACCCGACTGGGACGGGTCTAAGCCCCGGATCGATCTAGGAAGTCCCGCAATTGGCTTTCTACCGCCGCTCTAGGAGCTTACCCAGGAAGGGTAGGTTGGCAACCGGGCGGTAGTTTGCTGGGTCGCCGGGGTCAAGGTTCGTCTTTTTCAAGAGGGGGCTGACTCTGGCCTCTTTCAGGGAGTCCGAAAGGCGCCTGTCTCTAGGGAGAGATTCACCAAGTCCTCAAAGCACCCGACATGATATCAATACTGGACTTAATTAGATGTGATGGGCAGGGGTCCGTTGGGCAGGTCGTCGCTCTTGCCCCGGTCACCAGCCTTCTCACCTCTTCCGTTGTTAGTGGGCTGAATTCTGAGAGACGGTGTTCATTTGTCCGGGTGAGGTGCTGGGACCTCGTGTCCCCTTCCTCGGGGGTCAGCGGCAAGTCATGTCGAAGTGCCGCGATTTTTCCGATGAAGTAGTTTTGGAGGTCATCAGCTGTTATCGCCGAAGTTGATGTGTTCACCCGTGGGGATGCGAGGAGACTCCGGACTACCTTAAAGATCTGTGCCGTGTGGGAGCCCGCGGCTGTGATCTGGGCCGCATTATAGGATCTCTTAGCCTTTTTGATCTCGTGTTCGTATAGCCTGTGCTGTTCTCTGTAGGCCGCTCTGGTATCCCTGCTGGGCTTTCGTCGCCAGGTGCTCTCGAGTTGCTTCCTCCGGTGTTTTATCTGCTTTAGGTGCGTTGTGAACCATGGAGAGCAGGTTTTCCTGGGGCGGAGGGGGCGCCTTGGAGCTATTCGGTCAATGGCCTTTGAGAGAACACTATTCCATCTGGCGACCAGATCTGGCAGTGATCCTCCGGGGACCTCCAGGGGTTCCAGCGCCGCGCGAATGCCCTCGGGTCATCGCGCTCTTTTGGCGGGGCTAGAATAGACCTTGGCTCCGATCTTGCTGTGAGGAGGATGATATCTACCCTCACGGTCAGGTGGTCCGACCAAGGTACTGCTCTGGTATCACGGTGATTTGTGGCGAGACCCTGGCTGAAAATCAGGTCCAGCGCATGGCCAGCTTGGTGGGTGGGGCCAGTATCTGTCCTAGAGAGGTCGAGGGGCGTCCATGTGCATGAGGAATTCTCGTGCACTGGGTGTGAGAGGGACTGTGTCCGGGTGGATGTTGAAGTCACCCAGTATGAGGAGCCGGGGAACCTCAGGGCCCAGTCCGCAATCAGGTCCTGTAAGGCAGATGTGGCTTCTTTATGGGTCCCGGGGCCCGGTAGACCACCAGGATCCCCCGTCTTTCCTTCCTCTCCAAGGGTTGCTCCCAGGCATTCTATGCCGGTCATCTCCGGTGTTTGGAGGACAGAGGTGGCAACAGCGTCCTTTACGACCAGCCCTACTCCCCCGCCCGTCCTGTAGATCTTGGTTGATGAAAGGCTCGAAAGCCTGGGGGCTATCTCCTGGGGAGGACACAGTCGCCGTCCTGGGTCCATGTCTCTGTGATGCATATGACATCTGCGTCCTGTTCTGCGATAAAATCTCGCAGGGTGGCCAGCTTGTTACAGATCGACCTCGCATTAAGGAGCAGGAGTGAGGACCAGGGTGTGGCTGGTGTTTGCTGACGGGCCTGGCATCTGATGGAGCGCAGCCAGGTTGAAGAGGATCTGCAGCTCTGTTTGGTGGAGGGTGGGTTGTTGGTCCTTGCCCTCCTCTGCCCACCGATTACTGGGATGGGACAAGCGGGAGCGCTCCGGCACTGATGGTTAAAACCGGGCGCTGAGTTTATGCACGTCCCCGAAAAGGGGACGTTGGGGTGGCCTGACCTTGATTGCAAATCGGAGGGGTCGTGTTGGGCGGAGACTGTGCCATGGAAGGGCCGGTGGGGGCTCTTATTAGTGTGAGTAAAAATGACTATATACAGCCCAGAAATGATTTTAAAAAGTAAGTAGGGCCCCATATACACTGCCACATAAAATCCACATGATCTTCAAACTGGATTGTATGGCAGTGTAGACTCATTTAATCCAGTTCAAAGCAGATATTGTGAAATATCTGATTTGGTAATCTGGATTATATGGCAGTGCAGAAGAAGAAATTTAAACTATGAAATTGAATCCAGCTCACTTGGAAGAGACCACACGTGCAAATATGTCCTTCAGGCCCTCTCTCCACTGCCATATAATCCAAATTATCAAATCATATATCCACTTGATCTGCTTTGAACTGGATTTTAAGAGTCTACTCTGCCATATAATCCAGTTCAAATCAAATACTCTGGATATGTAGAAGGGACCTCTTTCTTTTTCTCATGGAGAAACATCTTCTCCTCGTGTGTCATTAGGTTTTCACAACCTCCCTGCCAATGCTTACATATATATTCTGTATAAACTGCTGGTTGAATTGCAACTTGGACACAGCTGAAAGGGTGTTTTTCTATTTCAAAAATTTCATTTAAAAGCCTCAGTGTCAAATTTATTGTTTCACTGGTTCTGGTTCTGATTTCTATCTCTGAATCCATCTATGTGGGCATCTTAATCTGAGATTGGGCCAAAGCATTGTTGTTTCATACTAGCCTTTGATTCTGCTGAGGTTTTATATATTTCCACAGAAGTGGTGGTAGCAGTCATAGCCATCTAGTTGGGAGGAACCTAGTTCAGCTCTGCTGGACAGTCAACCTGACCTCTGGATGTTAGCAAAAGCACCTGCATGACACGCAGAGAGGAGGGAGAAAGGAGGGGGAACTGCTGTGGCAACAAGTGACAGAGAATGGAGGTGTCATTCCCTTTTCTTCACTCCACAGGGAGTGGAGCTGTATTGGAACATGTGAACAGTGTGACTGCTTCTGAATTGGAACTTACCCAGCTGTTCACACCAATCTCAAACTGTGGGGCTGCTCTAGAGTTTCAGGAAACCTCCATAGCATTCTCTAAGTTATGAGGAAATAGGGAAAAATCAGGTTAACTAGTTCTATCCTGCATTAGGAGCTGGGAGTCAATTATCTGGTTGCCCAGGAGCTACATCTGGCCCGATTTGTGGTTTGTGGCTCATGTAGACGGGCCCTAGTTCACTGTCAGAAGCCTTTTGCCTTTTTCTGGAACATAGCTGAAACCACTTATTAGCCTTGTATAGCTCATTTTAAAACAAACCACTGAAGCTTGAAATTCCAGGCTTCTCTAAAACCACTCTCCCTCCTATTTTTACCTCATCTGGAACTTGGAACTTATTTTTGCTGCTAAAGTCATGGCTCTATTAGCTTGTCTTCCTCTTCTTTTCAAGGACTCAACTAGAAGTACAACATTCCCTGGCACCTCTTCAGAAAAAGCAATCTCAATCATGTTGAAATCTATTTTTTGGGGAGTACTGATATTGAAACCCAATTTGATAGACAGTGTCTTGCATAATTTGATTTAAGTGATATGCTGACAGAAATTCTCTCTCTCTCTCTCTCTCTCTCTCTCTCTCTCTCTCTCTCTCTCTCTCTGGCATTCCTTCACGAAAAAAGATTCTTAGGAAGGACTCACCCCACGCTTTTTACAAGCATGTTGATGACTAAAAAGGTCTATCCGAGATAGGCAAGTCCGGTTGCAGAAAGCACAGCTGAAAGTCTCCTTGGGTGATGTTGTTTCCAAGTTGTGGTTCTTTCTGTGTTGTCATTTCTCTTCAAGACCCATTTGGCATGTCTTCTCGAAAGAGGCCACAGCATTATGGATAGTGCGTCTCCATGCCTCTTGATGTGAGGCCAGGGTGGACCATTATTGGTGATCAATCTGGCCGAGCCTGAGATGTTGTTTTAGGGAGTCCTTGTATCTCTTTTTTGAGGCGCCTCTCTTGTGCTGACCCGTGGTGAGTTCACCATAGAGTAATATCTTTGGGAGGTGCTGGTCCTCCATCTAGAGATACACTCTGCCCAGCGCAGCTGTGTTCTCAATAGCATGACCTCAATGCTGGTGGTCCCTGCTTGCTCAAGGACATCAACATTCATCACATAGTCAGTCCAGTGTACAATTAGGATTGAGCAAAGACAGCACTGATGAAAGCGTTCAAGGAGTCGTAGGTGTTGGCGATAGGTGATCCATGTTTCAGATCCATAAAGGAGAATAGACAGGACGATAGCTCTGTACACACTGATTGTGTACAGAGCTTGTTTAAATGGTTAACTCTTAAGTGTGACTAAATCTGAAACTAACTTAATAGTTTGAATCAGGAAAGCATATTGGGAATCATATGAACAAACAATTCACAATAAGCTATTGCTATGTGTGTCTAAGTTGTTTGTTGAGCTTTAGCAGCCATATTAATTTCATTGGATTTCCTTAAGCAAGGAATATTTGGAGGTAGTTTGGCTAGTTTCTTCCTCTAAAACAGGGCTGTCCAACTGGCGGCCCGGGGGCCGTACACGGCCCCAGCCTGTTGCACACGGCCCCCGCTATGCCCCCGCCACCATTTTTAATTTTTTTTTAAAAAAATCTATTTTTTTAAAAAAAATGGCGGGGGGGAGGCGGGGCAGGGAGGAAGAAGTGAGCCAGCTCCTCCTCCCTGCACCGCACCCTCCATCCCTCTCTCCATGCTACCGATGCAAACCGGATTGCATCGGCGCCAGTGAGAGAGGGACAAGGGGTGGTACAAGGAGGAGGAAGAGAGCTAGCTCCTCCTTCCTGCACCGCCCCCTTCTCCCTCTCTCAGCGGCGCCGATGCGATGCAGTTTGCATCGGCGGCGCCAAGAGAGGGAGAAGGGGGCGGTGTAGGGAGGACGAGCCAGCTCTCTTCCTCCTCCCTGTATCGCTCCCCTTCTCCCTCTCTCGGCGGAGCCGCTGCAAACTGCATCGCATTGGCGGCGCCAAGAGAGGGACAAGGCGGCGATACAGGGAGGAGGAAGAGAGCTGGCCCCTCCTCTTTCACCCCTCCTCCTTCCCCTCCCCGCACCGCAGCTCGCGATCGGAGCCGCGGCGCGTCCGCGGGGGAGGAGGAGGGGCAATGGAGGAGGAAGTCAGCTGGCTGCCTTCTTCCTCCTTCGCCCCTCCTCCTCCCCCTCCCCGCGCCAGCGCTCGGGATCCGGGCAGGGGCACGGGCGGGGGGAAAGAGGAGGACTAAGGAGAAGGCCGTCAGCTGATTGCCTTCTCCCACGCCCTCTTTCCCCACGCGTGCCGCCGCCCGGTATCCGGGCAAGGGCGCGGGCGGCGGGAAAGAGGAGGGACGAAGGAGAAGGCCGTCAGCTGATTGTCTCCTCCTTCGTCCCTCTTTCCCCCCGCCCACGCCGGCGCCCGCGATCTGGGCAAGGGCGTGGGCAGGGGGAAAGAGGAGGAGGAGGAGGAGGGAGAGTTCTGCCTCCTCCTCCTCCTTTTCCACCGGCGCTGCGGCGCACAGGACAGCAGCAGCGCCCGGGAAAGAGGAGGAGGGAGAGTTCTCCCTCCTCCTCTTTTTCCCCCGGTGTCGCTGCTGTCCCATGCACCGCAGCGCCAGGGAAAGAGGGACACCGGCTGCGCTGGGAAGGGGGGAGGGTGCGAGGAGGTGGGCCTCCTCCTTCCCGGCGCCGCTGGTGTCCCATGCGCCGCGGCGCCGGGGAAAGAGGAGGAGGAGGGAGAATGACAGTTTTAGGAGGGGCCTGGGGGCGGGGTGGGGGCGGGGCTGGAGGAGGGGCCTGGGGCGGGGCCTGGGGGCGGGGCCGAACAGCCCCCCAGATCATCAGTGACCTCAATTCCGGCCCTTGGCCAGTTAGAAGTTGGACAGCCCTGCTCTAAAATATAGCATACAACAGCCTATATTCATACTAACTAGTGCTCATGCTGCTTAGCTCCCAATATCACCTGCTTTTAGAATATTTTGGCAGGTACACAATCATTATTACAGTTACTATATTTTTATTATATTTATTATAGTTGATAATAATTGTACTTGTATTTACTATTTATATAATGTTTCAGAGTGCTCAGTGATTTTCTCAATATGCTTTATGACAATGCTGCAAGATCGGGCAATATTTTTACCTCCATATTGCAGATGAAGCACAAGCTACAAGATAGAAGATTGTTTATAGCCATCTAATATGTTTATTTTAAAGCTTGGTAAGGTATTACCTTTACACTTTCTGTCTCTTAGCTACTTGGCTACCCTGGTTTTATTGCCAGTACAATTATACTAGCAATGATTATTATTTGTTATAACTTCTTCCAGAACATTTGTACAGACTTTTGTTGTAAGTTGGAAAAGAAATCTTAGATATCAAGATATGATGTGATAATATTAAGTAGCAAGTAGACAAATCAGTTAACTGAAAACTATGTTAATTTTCTAACTTATTATATTTTCTGGCTGTTAAAATATACAGGTATTTATGCTACGTAGCTTCAGAAATTCTGGTAGCTTAATCAGATGTCACTTATTTTCCTGAAAAGATGCAGCTTAGAATCCAGACTGCTTCTTGTTGAAGTGAACTGAAGACCTTTCGTAGAATACTTTCTTGTAAATTTATAGAGATGTGAAATAAAAACAATGGTAAGACATATCTTAAGATATCAGACAGAGTGAAAGTCAGTCACTGTTTGCATGCATGTGGTTTTGCCCCACAAAAAGAAATGCAAGTTGAGGTCTAGAACAAACAATGTAACTTCTACCTTTGCATTTAACTGTCTTAGAAACAGATGAAGATGGCTGTTTACTGTCAAATCTAGTTTGACTCCAGTGCAGCAAAATTGTCTTGTGGTCTAGAATTTTTTTAATAATGTCATTTGCTGTGACATACAAAACCACACACATCCATGATAAATGCTATAATTTTGTTGTAGCAACCTACATATTTATAATTCACATTTCCTCAAAACTACTAACAAACAAACAAGTACAATAGAAGTCAATCCATCTCATCGCATCTAAGATCTTGAGTCCCTATATTGAGAGAAATGTGGGATAAAAATAAAGTGAATTAAAATAAAATAAATGCAGGGACTGTCTTACAGTTTCAGATTGGGCTTACTGTTTGAGAGCACAGGATGACAGTAATGTTAACAAGGGTAAACAATTTACGCATGCTTTAATTTATTTCATCATGTATGTTGTTTCTCATTTGTTCAGCTGAGGATATGAAACACCACTAGTAAAGAACTGAACCTTTTGTACAAATACCCTTGATGTAGAATAAAGGAATACTGTTGCAGCCATATAATTCCTGGGATGATATATCAAGGGCTACAGCAGCTTTAGGATCTCAGTCTTTTAATACAGGGTGTTAAGAAGGAGATGTTTGGTTATGAAAGCACAGGTCCAACATTACCAGTAAAGGTTGGTGTCCAACTTTTTCTGAAGGCTGTGGAAAGGTCCACAGCTAGGTACTCATCTGAGGTTGGAATTCTGACACTACAGATCCCATGATGAAAGTATTTCATGGTCCTTAGTGTATGTACAGGGAGAGACTAGTAGCTTATCTAAACTGTTTTTTAAAAAAGTTTGGCCTTGCATCTTCCCTGACGTAGTGATCCTGTTAGCACCGCACACGGCATACATTTTGGTAAGATGGTCATGAATGGTCACACAAACGAATATCCGGTCAACATTTTCAATTCCTCACATTAGTTTTGGCCTCACAATCATAAATATCCTGATTTTTTGTGTTTTTGTTTTTTTGTCATGTATGCAAATAAACATATTTTCTGTTGAGCTGTGTTATGCTAAGATCAATATGTGAGTATCTGCAAACATGAACCATAATTTAAAACATATGTAAAGTTTTATGAAACAGTCACTTCCTAACATGGATGAAAGCTCAAAGTAATGCACAGCAATTAATCATTATGGACATCATATACCACGATCATAACGCTTCCAACGCGAGAATGATTTTTTCAGTCCATGTAGAAAAGTCCTATGGCTTTCCAGGATCCAAAGTCTTTTTGGGCCCTGCACACTGATCATTGAAATGATGGAACAAGTATGCCAAAGCAAGAGTTGACACAGTTGACAATCCAACTTGTATCCTTGCAAGAGAAAAGTAAAGCAAAGTAAAATAAAGAAAACAGCATGCAAATGAAAATAGTCCTGTCTGTACCTTCTACACCATTCAACAGGGCAGTGGAAAAAGCAATCTCACTACTTTTTTCCTCTTACTCATAAGATTGCTCTGCTCATTAAGAAGAGTTCAATTTTGGAAGGCAAATTCTTATGTAAAACAGGCCTATAAGCTTTAACCAGCTGAATAATTGTATCTTCTGTAAAATGATTCTGATAAGTCAAGAGAACAAGCTGAGTCATTTGGCATGTTTTAAATAGCAAACAACATCAAAAGAAAATCTTTCCATTGCCTTTGTTTTGCTACTTCTTCAAAATAGTCAAACATAAATTGAAGCAGCAATTTCAGAGACTTACAATGTAATTATATTGTTTTTCTGTAAAGAGAATAAATTAAAACCTCCTTACAAAGCAACACTTATTAACAAGAACATAACATGGATATAATTCCAAGTTGTGTAAACAAATTTTAAAATCATTGTAGACTGTGGTCCCTTTTAGTCTCTTGAAATAAAGAATTAGTTACATATTGTTTCATAAAGTGTATCAGGTGTCTGTTCACTATGAAATTACAAAGACTGTTTTGACTTTGTGATGGCCGTGTAGGGCAAAAATGCAATTTGTAAAAATGTCTGTGAAGCCATTTTTTTAAAAAAGGGATTCAAAGTGCGGGCAGTGCATTTGGTAGAACATTCTTCTTTGTGTCTCTAGAAGTTTATAAAATATTCCTATTTGGCCAGAGACTTGCACCAGTTGTTAACAGTTCTGCAATCAGGCTTTTTTGTTCCAAGAGACAGATGGGAACCTGGTTAGTCTCGCTGGCCTTGAGCAAGGTGAAACGTTGAACAGAGATGTATTATTTTGTTCTGAAATTGAAAATGCTGGGGAATTAAAGGAATAGCAAAATGAAAAGTAATGCACCATATTTGAAAAGAACAGCAGAATCAGAAAGTGGTTTGAAGATCCTAGCTATTTAATAGCTAGACTACCAAAAGACACACTATGGCGAAATGCCAAAATAATGGTTGTGTGCTTTTAAGTTCTTTCTGATTTATGATAACTGCTAATTCTATACATATTCCAACTTACATGCTTTTTGTGACTAAGAATAACAATAATATAGTGCTTTGCTAGCACAGCAAACTCTGTGCACTGCAACTTATTCTTGATAAAGTTTTCTGCAAGCCTTTATATCTCCTTTTTGTGTCACTGGTTAGTTATGGGGGCACTTTCTCTCAAGTCAGTTTAATACATGAGGGAGGCCGCCTGTAGGTATCATGCATCTTTAAGACATTTCTGTCTGACACCAACTGAAAGGCAATCCTATGATTGGGTTATCTTAGTGAGATTTCTTCTGGAAGCATTTTACTTTTGTCTTTCTTTGAAGCTGAGAATGTGTGCTTTGTCCAAATAACCCTCTAGGACAGTGTTTCTCAACCTTTTTTGAGCCGAGGCACACTTTTCACATTTACAAAATCCTGGGGCACACCACCAACCAAAATGACACTCTAACACAGTATTTATACACTCAGTGTGAAACCTGGGCCTGTTTCGATGAACACAACATAGATATCTTAGCAGGGATGGTAGAAAGACACACACGAAGGTCTTGCTCAACAGCTGTCAGACTTTCTCTGTGCTTAGTTTTTATCGCAGTCACCCAGTTCTCAGGGAAAACGTACCCGGTCCTCAGGGAAGCCGGCTGGAAAGAGAGCAGCCAGACGGAAACACATTCTGAGGCAGAGAGTTCCACTGCCGAACAACTCACAGTCAGGAAGTTCTTCCTAATGTTCACCCTCCTACACAGACATGTTTCCTTGTGATGTTTGCTTTTTTGCCTGCGCTGTTGTGCTCCCCCCCTCTCTATATATATATATATTGTGTGTGTGTGTGTGTGTGTGTGTGTGTGTGTGTGTGTGTATATATATATATATATATATATATATATATATATATATATATATAAAATATTCATTTGTGGGATTAACATAACTCAAAAACCACTGGACAAATTGCTGCCAAATTTGGCCACAAAACATACTAATACTAACCCAAGGAGGGACCATCAGTCAAAAAATTGATTTTGTCATTTGGGAGTTGTAGTTGCTGGGAGTTATAGTTCACCCGCAATCAAAGAGCATCCTGAACTCCACCAATGATGGAACTAAACCAAACATGGCACACAGGACTCCCATGACCAACAGAAAACACTAGAAGGGTTTGGTGGGCATTGACCTTGAGTTTGGGAGTTGTAGTTCACCTATATTCAGAGAGCATTGTGGACTCAAACAATGATGGATCTGGACCAAACTTGGCACAGATACTCAATATGCCCAGATCTGAACACACTTGGAGTTTGGGGAAAATAGACATTTGGAAGTTGTAGTTGCTGGGATTTTGCCGGCCCTGCTCCTTGTTTCTTTTGGTCTCACCAGCCGCAAGGAAGTTGGGGGAGGCTTTGTGCACCTCCAGGCTTCGCGCGAAGGAGGAGGGGCGCGCGCACACATGCAGCTGCCTCCCTCCTCCAATCACGAGTGCACGCCCCTCACCTCACACGCGGCGCTGACATTGCGCTCGTGATTGGAGGAGGAAGGGAGCTCTGCATGCGCACTTGCTGGCAGGGGAAAGAGGCATGCACGGGGAAAGAGGCGTGGCCTCCCTCCCTGGCCTCCTCCTCTTCTCCCCCCTCCCTTCCCCTCGGTTGGCCGCTGTTCATGATCCTGGTGGCCGTGGCGTATGCACCCTTGGCCACATGGCGCCCTGAGAAGAAGGGGGGAAGAGAGGAGGGGGGAAGAGGCTTTCCAACGGCACAGCTGATGATGCCCCACGGCACACTGGTGTGCCGAGGCACACAGGTTGAGAAAGACTGCTCTAGGAAATTATCTCCTAGAGCTCTAGTCCCACACTCCAAATGTGTATCATTCCAGCTATTGAGTGAGGTTAAAGCATTTTGTGTTTTGCAGGATTCACTGCTACATCCCTGTCAGTTTCTATTTTATGTATCTTCTCACTGGGAACAATCTTAAACCTTAGCAGTGGTTGGCTTCATGGCCAGTGAGGCACTAAATTTGCTCTAGTATTTAATCCAAGCTTTAAAACAATTATCTAGGAGTGTGACCCTGCTAGTTCTATTGGACATCTCAGAGCTTTTGAAACCATCGACCATGGTATCCTTCTGGGACGGCTTTCCGGAATGGGTCTTGGGGGCATGGTTTTGTCATGGCTCCGGTCCTTCTTGGTGGGTTGTTCCCAGATGATGAAGCTGGGGGACACCTGCTCGGATCCCTGGCATTTGACCTGTGGGGTTCCGCAAGGTTCCATTCTGTCCCCTATGATTTTTAACATCTACATGAAACCGCTGGGAGAGGTCATCTGGGGTTTTGGAGTGAGGTGCCATCTCTATGCAGATGACACCCAACTCTACTACACCTTTCCACCTAATTCCAAGGAAGCCCCTTGGGTACTGGATGAATGCCTGACCACTGTGATTGAGTGGATGAAGATGAATAAGCTGAAGATCAATCCTGACAAGACTGAGGTCCTCTTGGTCAATTGTAAGCTGGATCAGGGTATAGGGTGGCAACCTGTGCTTGATGGGGTTGCACTCCCCCTGAAGTCACAGGTCTGCAGCTTGGGTGTCTTCCTAGACTTGTCGCTAACATTTGAAGCACAGGCATCTGCGGTGGCTGGGAGGGCCTTTGCACAATTAAAACTCATGCGCCAGCTGCGACCGTACCTCGTTAAGTCGGATCTGGCCACAGTGGTCCACGCCTTAGTCACCTCCAGATTGGACTACTGTAATGCACTCTACGTGGGGCTGCCCTTGAAGACGGCCCCGAAGTTTCAATTGGTCCAACGGACAGCAGCCAGATTGCTAACTGGAGCAACTTACAGGGAGCGGTCAACCCCTTTAAAGAGCTCCATTGGCTGCCGTTCATCTTCTGGTCCAAATTCAAGGTGCAGGTTCTGACCTACAAAGCCCTGAACGGTTTGGGACTCGTCTCCCTATGTGACTGCATCTCTGTTTACAAACCCAGGTGATCTTTCTGATCATCTGGAGAGGCCTTACTCTCGCTCCCACCGGCCTCGCAAGCACGGTTAGTGGGGACGAGGGAGAGGGCGCCCCGACCCTGGAATGTGCTCCAGAGGATATCAGACAAGCCCCCATTTTGGCAGGCTTTAGGAGGAGCCTGAAGACGTGACTGTTCCAATGTGCCTTCCCTGAATGAAGTAAATGACGCCCTGCCATGCTCATTCTCTGCAAAGTCCTCAGAAGCACTTTAATTACCTGTTATGTGTCTGCCCCATATTGTCCTTGAAGCCTTCCTGCTATATGCAAGCTACTACTGTCTGCACCCAGTGTTTATTTATTTAAACATTTTAACATTAACATTTGGCCCGCCCGAAATGGTTTTAAATTGTCTGTTATTGCTTGTGTTGAGTTTTATTGATTGTATTGTTTTTAATTGCTATTGTTTTGTTATTATGTGCTATTGGGCTTTGGCCTCGTGTAAGCTGCCCCGAGTCCCCTTGGGGAGATGGGTGCGGGGTAGAAATAAATTTAATAAATAAATAAATAATTGGAGGGATAATAGGGATCCAGCTCTATAGGATCCCTGAGGCGTTTTGCTACCTGACCCAAAGTCTTAGAGGAAATGAAATAGTGGCTTACTACCATTCAAATAGTTCCTCCAGTGGACTGGAGATGAATGGGGGTTCAGTATTAATCCCTGATTCTGTCTCAGATTTGGTAGTCAAAAACATTTCACTTGGTATGGACTATTGATCTAATTAAATGTGTTCCCAGCCATTTCGCCATCGCATTTGACCATGAAATCTTTCCTCATAATCTAGCTTTACCATGCAGACCTTTTCCTCCCTGTAACATGATACTAACTTAGTGTCTTACCATTTGGAGACTTCCAAAAATATACTAGGCACTCATTGATTTAAAGCTGGTGTTGTCACATCTGTATCATAATATGGTTTATCAGTTCTGCATGTTCTAAAATAAGATGGAAGTACTATTGTCCTTATTGGCAACTTAATCAAGTCTTGGGGTTTAGTTTGTTTCCTAGTATTATAGCTATCAACATAGACCTTTTGAAAGACAAACCATTAAAGGGGCAAAGATCCTTTGAAGTCAAGAAGAAAATAAACCAAATTGTGCACTAAATCAATTTTGCTCTGTCTGAACTATTTTGGCATGATGCTGTTAACCTCTTTAAAGTAGCATGTAATGTTCAAAATATAACAGCTGGGAGAATCTCCTCAACGGGTTTCAAGTGTGCTCAATTGGTTTCAAGTGTGTTAGTTGGAGCCCCCGGTGGCACAGTGGATTAAACCACTGAGCTGCTGAACTTGCTGATCGAAAGGTTGCAGGTTTGAATCCTGGGAGCGGTGTGAGCTCTCACTGTTAGCCCCAGCTTCTGCCAACCTAGCAGTTCAAAAACATGCAAATGTGAGTAGATCAATAGTACCACTTTGGTGGCAAGGTAATGGCGCTCCATTCTGGCCACATGACCTTGGAGGTGTCTATAGGCAATGCCAGTTCTCTGGCTTAGAAATGGAGATGAGCACCAACCCCCGGAGTTGGACACATCTGGACTTAATGTCAGAGGAAAACATTTACCTTACCTTTACCTGTGTGTATATTAATCTCAGTTCATCAAATCTGGTGGCATTAGAGTGACTGGATTAGATCAATTGCAAGTTGATGATCACGCCCGGCTCAATTGTTCAGGATAATTCGGCAGTTGACGATGGTCCCTACCATCCTAAATAATGATGATCGGGCCCTCTCAGCCGAGGTTTTTCAGAATCACTTTGCAGACAAGATTGCGATGCTCCGCCGGGACCTCCCTGCCACGGTTGATACAGTACAGGAGCTTGAGACTCCGTGGCCCTCCGCCGGGTCCACCTTCGACCGGTTTCGGCCACTGGACGCAGAGGATGTTGACAAGATTGTCGCAGCCCTTCGACCGACCACCTGCTCCCTCGATCCGTGCCCCTCCACGTTGATTCGAGCTTGCGTGGAGGGGTTACGAGACCCTCTGTTGAATATAGTCAACTGCTCCCTTGAGCAAGGAGCCTTTCCAGAGGAGTTAAAAGAGGCGGTGGTCAGTCCATTGCTGAAGAAGCCCGGATTAGACCCCGCGGCTCCCTCCAATTACCGCCCAGTGTCCAACCTTCCGTACCTGGGCAAGGTAATTGAGAGGGCAGCAATGGACCAGCTGCAGGCATTCTTGGATGAGACAACCTGGCTAGACCCCTTCCAGTCCGGCTTCCGTTCAGGCCATGGGACGGAGACTGTCCTGGTCTCCATCACAGACCTACTCCGCTGTCATTTGGATCGGCGGATCGGCGCTGCTCGTGTTATTGGACCTCACGGCAGCGTTTGATACTGTCGATTACCAACTTTTGACACACCGCCTGGCGGTGGCGGGTGAGAGGGACAGCCCTCAACTGGCTGTCCTCCTTCCTCCAAAACCGCCCGGCAGCGAGTGAAGTGGGGAGGGTGGCCTCCGAGGCTCCCCCACGTTGTGGGGTCCCTCAGGGGCTATCCTCTCCCGCTGTTATTTAACATCTATATGCGACCACTCGCCCAACTGGTGCGGAGTTTTGGGCTGGAGTGCCATCAGTACGCTGATGACACCCAGCTCATTCTGAGGATGGACCGGGGGTGGTCTCTGTACCCGATAATTTCCATCTCTGCCTGGAGGCCGTTACTGGATGGCTGCGAGCCAGTAAGTTGAAGGTGAACCCGGCGAAGACGGAGATCTTGTGGCTGGGCCGCCGGAGGGGGTAGAGACCCAGTTGCCGGCGTTTGACGGTGCGACCCTTCATCCGCAACCGTCTGTAAAAGTCTAGGGGTCCGGCTGGACGCCCAGTTGTCTATGGAGGAGCAGATTGCCTGCGCCTGCAAGACAGCCTTCTTTCATCTACGTCAGGCAAAACGTCTGGCTCCTTACCTCTCCCGTTGCGACCTGGCCACGGTGATCCAAGCCACGGTCATCTCGAGGCTCGATTACTGTAATGCGCTGTACATTGGCCTACCCTTGTCGGCAATCCGGAAGCTTAAGCTGGTGCAGAACGCGGCAGCGCGTCTGCTCTCGGGAGCCTCAAGATCTGATCATGTGACACCACTCCTGCGCGAACTGCACTGGCTTCCGATTGAATTCCGGGTTGTCTTCAAGGTGTTAGTTCTAACTTTCAAGGCCTTATTTGGTTTGGGGCCAGTGTACCTGAAGGAGCGGCTTACCCCTTATGTGCCCAGGAGATCACTGCGCTCAGAGGGACTCAACCTTCTGGATGTGCCTAATATCAGGGTTTGTAAATTGACTAGCACACGCCGGAGGGCATTTACCGTTGCCGCGCCAGCTCTGTGGAATGGCCTCCCCGAAGAGATCCGGGCCATCCGAGCTCTCTTGCCGTTCCGCAGAGCAGTAAAAACATGGCTATTTAGGCAGGCATTCGGCCCATAGCCAACTCCCACTACCTGCTGTGGGCCCGCTGTTACCACGCCACTGCCAACTATTCTATTGGCTGGCAATTTGTTTTAACTCGGGTGTTTTAATTGTTTTACTGTATTTTAATGTATTTTACTTGTTTTATTTGCACAAACTTTGTGAACCGCTCTGGGCGCCAGAGAGAGCGGTATATTAAGCCGAACTTAATAAATAAAATAAATAAATAAATAATAAGTGTAAATGGGCAATTGAAGCACCCCAGTTCCTTCAATGTGAGTAGTTTCTACAAAAGATCTTTCAATGTATATTCAAGGCACTAGGAAAACTTGAGGGCTATAATGTTTGTTTCCTTCACAGTTTGGTGTGTTTGTCTCACTCCTGATAATCTCAGGGGGTTCCAGAAGATGCACTCTGAAGGAAAATATGCTATGTTATGACTAGATCTGGCAAATTGAAAAAGGGACAGGGGGTACTCTTATAGCTGGGTGTCTCATAATCCATTTCTATGTGTCCATTTATATAGTTGGATGGCCATGATTGGGAGGGATGCAGTAGCTGAAAAGTAGGGTTTGTGAGATGAAGGGAACAACACTGCAAAGTTCATCAGGTGGAATGTCATACTTTGATTTCCTTCTCCAGGATCTGTTAAGTATTAAAAGTACAGAAGACTTGGTCTATATTTACCTTGGCCACCCTACCCATGAGAAATCTATGCCACACCAGACTTAGAAAGCTCTACATACTAAAAATGTGGTCAATTTTCATCTGTTTCTGTCTCTTTGTTTTCACCCCAATTGCCCTTCGCCCCTATTATTTCTATCTGCTCAATATGATTAATCTATTGTAGCTGGCATGTGATGAAGTTTAGATAATGTGCTGTGGTGGTTGTTCCAATACTGGGAAATGTCTACTAAAATGTATTTAAAGTTTTGAAAGTCAGAACAGATTTAAGATACTTTGGTACTCATAAAATGATTCATTGTTAAACAAGAAGCAAAGTTTTAAATCATGTTTCTGTTCCATTTGCACAGTGTTCTTGCCTGCTAGAAGGAAACTTATCATTATAACAAGAGAACTAGCAGTCCCTGGACTATGTCTGTCTTTCCCTTGTGTAGGGAGATTTCTTGTGATTTCAGAAAAAAAGAGAAATGATAAATTTTGAATTTGCTAGGATAAATGTCAAAGCTATGTTCTCTTCTCAGATTACTGTTCTTTACATTTATCGAAGTAGAGAGGAAAGCCACATTTATGCTCTTCTAAATTTTTAATAGACAGCATAGATCCACAGCTGCTGGAAGAGCTTTCTGCTCCAATTTTATTTTATACGAGAAAAAAAGATCTCCACCTGTATTCTGGCTCTGAGAAATGAAGCATGCTTTTGAATGAAACACAAACCTTTCATTTAACATAAACACTGGAAAACGAAAGGCACAAATCAGTTCATTTCCCCACCTGGATTAAATACTCCCCTTTACAGAGAATAAAATGGGAGGATTTATCTTGTCCTTTCAGCACCATCCTAGATGATTTGGATAGAATTTCT
Source organism: Anolis apletophallus (assembly GCA_030556195.1). Classification (NCBI taxonomy): domain Eukaryota; kingdom Metazoa; phylum Chordata; class Lepidosauria; order Squamata; family Anolidae; genus Anolis; species Anolis apletophallus. Next base: position 76,595,009 of record JARBWK010000001.1, read on the forward strand.
ATCATTTAATTGGGATAAATGGTATTGCAATTTTAGAATGCATTAAGGCAAATTACTGCTTTACCCCTTGTATTTTATCCCAGGGCTGAATGGCATAATGAGCTGCATAGCTGTTGGCATCTTTTTGGGAACATCAATTGCTTCCAATAACTTGGAATGGGTTGGACTAGAGAACAATGATGAGCACTCTGCTAGCTCTTTTCTGTGCCCAAACACATGGTCCACCTTTGCAGAAGGCTCACAAACAACAGTGAAATCACACCAGTTTGGCTTACTACAAGGACAGCTATTTAGAAGGGTATTAACTCTAATTATTTACTCAACTAACAGGTAAGGGTAAGCATCTCCATGAAGCAGTGATGAAAATTTAGCAGACATTTTATACAAATGGACTGTACTCTTATATAGTGCATTCCTAAAGCCAAAACTAAGCATTCCAGATGTTTAGCTGAGATTAAGGAAGTAAGTAAAAAAGGAAACTGAAGCAAGGCATCTTCATATTCATTATTTTTCTGACTCTGCCACTTCTTTATATTGCAGTGCAGATCTTGGTACACCACAACATGTAACTCCATTAACTTGTGTTCATGGGTTCCTAGAACTGCATACATGTATCTTAAAATGCTGAGAGTTCTTTGTATCCAAGTAATTTTGTGCAATTACAGGACACTTGGTATTTACTGGAGTGGGATATTAGGACCACCACCAACTCCCACCACCCTGTGGATACGAAAATTTATGGATACTCAAGTCCCATTATATACAGTGGCATAGTACAATGGGGGGGGGGGAGATTTGCTTTTTCGAATTTAGATTATGGAATCTGTGGGTGCAGAATACAGGTGGCCGGTTGTATATCACAACACATTACTCTTGACCTAAATATTATTGGGGAGATAACCGGAGAGAGGAAGGAAGATGAGCATCAGTATTGTTTGTGTGAGAAGTCATGTCTTATGCCATGTGAATTCTGAAATGGAGAAGGCTTGAAACCACTGTTTTATATCATGGCCCATGGGCAAAACTGGTAAAATATTGTAGTAAAAGACTTGTCTCCCATTTAAAAGTATCAAAAGCTTTATTGGAATCAAATGATGTAATTCAGATGAATAGTTCTAAGTTGAATTTATTACCCTAACAAGTGATATACATGAGATTTGATATCTGTTAACTTTGATTGAAAGCAAATTTATTAATTTCTATATAAGTACACATTATTGAACCCAATCTGGAAGCAACAATGATGGCTAAAATCTTGGCATACTGATTAATTAATATATTTGGCTGATAGGTATTAATTTCTTCATGGTCTTTTTTCATGTTTTTGAATATTTATAATTCTAACTAGCTTCTGGAAAGGCGAAACTTCTTTATCATCAGCAACTGAATTGAATAATGGCAATGAAGTTGTGTTTGGTAGCAGTGATGAATTGTTTGCGAGTGAGTAGATTGAAAGTGAATCCAGCAAAAACTGAGATTCTTTGGCCTGGTCAGCCGCCAGAATTAATCCAGTCTCTACCTGATTTAGATGGGGAAGCCTTGGTTCCGCCGGCCACTGTAAAAAGCCTAGGAGTCGTGTTAGATTCATCGCTGACGATGGTGGCCCAGATCACTGCCATAAGCAAGCAGGCCTTTTTTCATCTTCGTCAGGCTAGGAAATTGGTGCCCTACCTTCCGGCAGAAGCATTGGCAACGGCAATACATGCAACAGTCACCACTAGGCTGGACTACTGTAACACTTTATATGCCGGCCTCCTAAAGTCAACTACTAAGAACATCTGGATGGTCCAAAATGCAGCGGCCAGGCTTCTATCGGGTTCATCTATGAGGTCCCATATTACACCGATCCTGAAACAGCTGCATTGTTACCAATAGAACAGCGGATCTCTTACAAGATTCTGATCCTGGCATTTAGAGCTCACAACAGCCAAGGACCTTTGTATCTTGGGGACCGCCTCATTCCGTTTTTCCATCAGTGGTTACCTCGTTCCGCTCAGGAAAATCTCCTATACACACCGGGCCCTAGGGAGGTACACCTGGAAGTTACAAGGCATAGAGCCTTTTCGACCTATGCTCCAACTCTATGGAACTCTTTGTCGCCATATGTTAGAGAAATGTCGGAGTTGTGACCTTTTGCAAAAGCGCTTAAGACCTGGCTTTTTGGGTGTGCATTTAAGTAATCAGACAAATTATCAAATAGTTACTGCTGTTTTAACGTTCTATGTTTTAATGTTTTATATTGTGAAATGCTATTTTAAACTGTAAGTCGCTCGGAGCACCTGGTGGTGAGTGACTAATCAAGAAATAAAGTGAAGTGAAGAAGCAAATGAAAGTATTTCTCAGCAGGTTCTTAAAAATGTATTGCTGAACCCATCTTGCAGCATTGTACAGTTTAGGTTGATGAGCTTTAGATTTCAATAAGAGTGACTGAAATGATTTTAAACAAACTTTTTCAGTTAGTGGTTTGAAGTGGTCTCTTCTTGAACTGCTGTTTCATTAGAATGGGAAGATGAATAGATCGAGATACACTTTGTATTTAATACTATTTCTTTCCATTTCTCCCTGTAGCACAGCAGTTCTCGTTTGTGCCTGGAGGACAGGGGCTAGGACCGAGGGTCCCATTGGCATTAGGGCCTAAGGCAGCAGAGCTAGATTCAGAAGAGGATTTGGAAGGGTTAGCAGAAGGAGAGTTTCCCATCAGTGGGCCTCCTTCGCCCACAGAAAGTTTGGCATGGGAAGGAGGTTGGCTTGACCCTTACGTAGAGATAGATAACCAGGTGCAAATGGAAAGCAGTGATAGCGAAAGTTATGAACGGCCGGGTGGGAGAGGTTCACAGGATCCTGTGAGTGAAAACATGGAAGAGAGCGGCTGGGAAGATTCTAGGGAGGAGAGCTCTCATGCAGATAGAGACCCAGGTGCTGGGAGACAAGGCCGAACCTTTGATAGGAGACGAAGCATCGAGTCTAGCAGAAGGGGATGGTACCACAGCCTAGACAGGCCGAGGTCTGTCAGCAGAGATTGGAGACGACGAAGCCTAGAGTGTCGGGGACCTCGGCCGAAAGATTAAGTATAGGATCCGTGGAACGAATCCCCAGTACTTCGGCCACGTGTCTTCTGAGTAGACGTGTAGCGAAGTTGGTCCACGGAGCTAAGTTGGCTAGTGGCCACCAAGTCTTGCCTTGCATCTGTACCTTGCCTTGTTCCTGAATCCGCATTGCTGTGCGGAGCTTTGCCAAGCCTTTGGGATTATTTACCAAGCTGCTTTTGGACAATTGATTGCTTACTGCCTTTGGATTGCTTTTGCTATTTTTATGGACAATATTCTTTTTGAACTGTTTTTATATACAATAAAGTAGTTAGCCTTCAGTCCGTCTCTGTGTGTGTGATTAAGGGGCTGGTCAAGTCCGTGCATCGTGACACTCCCTAGAATAGGATCCTCTTTGCGATTGGGATCTTCTATTGAATAACATGCTGCTCTTCACAAATAATGATGATCTGGATTCTTTTCCTCTTCATTAAGGCGCTCAACCCATTCACATTAAAAAGTAAAATGTTTGTCGTCATTTTTAGTCATCATTTTCATCCTGGGTATACTCTATTTACAAACCTCTCATTATTTTCCAAATGCCACAGATCATTAAAAGTATATTTAGAGATCGGTGGAATAATAAGTTACTTTTTGATAACTTTTGCAGGAATCCGATATCACCTTTTACTTCACATAAATATATGTATACTTAGTTAAATAGCAGCAACATTAGGAAATCCTGTTCGGAAGTGGGGGATATGCACATTGGAACAATTCTACATTGGTCCCATGGTGGAATGCTCACTTTGCCACCTATGCTAAGTAGAGACATGACACAAACCCACTGCCAAATATGGATATTAGAAAACTGAGTAATTCTAATTCATGAACATGGAAGTCCAATGAAATGTAAGATGTTACTTCCATATAGCAATCCAGCCATTAATCTCAGCATAAAGAGTACTTGACTTGAGTATGGTAATATTATTACAAGACAAATTTTTCCTCCAGATAACTTTAATCATGGCTATTTTGAATGTCTTTTCTCATTTAACAAGCCTGTTTACTCTACCAATAGAAGCCTACTCAGTCCACTATTAGACATGAAGGTAGTTTCATCAGATGTGATGTAAAATTTAATTATACATTTTCAAATGTCTTTTTAGAAATGAACTTGTAAATGGCAAAATATCAAAGGATGTCCCTGAAAAAATACTTACCAAAGCTCCTTGATCTGTAACCTGATACAATGGTTGGGTCTCTGTATCAGAACCATTTTTTTTTTGCTAGACGAAATCTAAATGGGAAATTTCATTTTGCATCATGCATGAGCTTGATGGGTCACCCTGGTAGAATCCAAAGCTTGCTGTGTCAGTGATTCTCTGTCAACATCTATACTAATCAAATGACCCAGCAGACATTCACCAGTTTCTTATCTGCCAATATAGACTGAAATATGACAGTTTTCAAAATATGGGCCTTCAGTATTAAATGATCAACATGGCCACTTTGCTGTACCATTAACTCTCTGTACGAACCAGCCATGTCTGGCTATGACCCTGTGTGATTGTTTTAAGATGTAATTTCATGTGCTTTTAATCCTATGTGTTTTATATACTGTTTTATAATGTGCTGTTTTATATGCTGTTTTTATATGCCGTCGTATGTACTGTTTTTATATGTTGTAAACCGCCCTGAGTCTCGGGAAGGGTGGTTTATCAAATCGAAATAAATAATAATAATAATAATAATAACTGTGGTGAGGTAGAAAGGGGGCAGATGTAGTTAATAGAATGATAGGGTTGGAGAAGACTCCAAGGGCCATCCAGTTCAATCCAACATGCAGGAAAAAAACAATCAAAGCACCCCTGACAGATAGCCATCTAGTCTCTGCTTTAAAATCTTCAGAGAAGGAGACTCCACCACATTCCCAGGCAGCAGACTATTTCACTGTCAAACAGCTCTTACTATCGGAAAGTTTTTCCAAATGTTTAGGTGGAATCCATTGCTCCGTGACCTAGTCTTCAGAGCAGCAGAAAACAAGCTTGTCTCATCCTCAACGTGACATCTTTTCAATGTTTTAAACATGGCCATCATGTCTTAGTGGTCTCTTCTCCAAGCTAGGCATACCCAACTTTCTAAGCCACTCTTCATAGGGCTTGGTTTCTAGACCTTTGATTATTTTGACCACCCTTTGACATGTTTCAGCTTGTCAATGTCCTGTTGTTTAAAGTAATGTATTACTTCAAAGTAAAGGCAAATATACAGGTATGTGCTCCCTATGACTGAGAGAGAGAAAGAAAGGTAACAGGAGAGAATGAATTCCATAGAGATGCATTCTTACAGAAGAGGAGTGCAAGTACAGTATAGAAAAAATGTGTTTACAGTGTGGCTGCTGGGAAGACATTGACATTTTAAATTGAACCTCACAGTGCTACTATTTAATTAGGTTACAGCATTCCAAACTTGGAACTAAAATGCTCATCCAGAATCTTTACATAAATCAGATTGGACATGCAAAAATAGGGGGGGGGGAACATGGGAGGAGGGGGAACTAAGGTGGCAATGCAAACATTATCAAGTGTTTATACTTTGAAAGCACTACAATACAATGGTGTACAGATCTTTTAAAGAAATAAAAAAATAGCAAAATAAATGCATTGGGTTAAACCCAAGTCCCAGTAGTAGAACTCTCTTAAAGGATTTACTTTGCAATTCTTTCACATGCCAAAAAGCCGCACCACCAGATTTACCATCTGTCCAAGCAGATTTGGAAGACACACCAGTGGAGAAATGAAGCTGTCCTTTCCATTAATAGAAGTAGTTCTATCATTTACAGGCATGGCACATTGAATTCAGTTAAAGGTATATCAGGAATGGAGCCAGATTATGGCAGGGTTTAAAATGTTCAATGAATACATTCAAAGAAGGAAACAAAAAGTGTAAAACTTAGATCCATCTTTTTCTATTGAATGCAGAGCAAAAAAAATAGTACACATATAAATGTTCACCTATTAATATCATTAAAACACCAAGTTCTCCTTATCTTTTCAGAGAACACATGTTAATAATGGTTTCAATATGCAATATTTTCACCCAACAAACATCCACATCCTGCTCTTGCTTATTGCTCCAAGACGTTCTCCCACCCCAGCCTCCCAAGAAAAGGGCTTCATTTCACTTCATAGTAATGATTGTGAATGGGACCACCATCCATCACCATGAACATGGCTAAATGGGTCCACTTACATCCTTATGCTTGTACTGTTAAAGAAAAAAAGGCACAAGATATCTACTAGACATGTATAAGGACTCACCCATTCTGAGCAGGCCAAAGCCTGTGTAGCAGTTTGGTCTCCCTGGATAGATAGCTTGGCATCCATCTTAGGAGGGAGTTTCCATAGGGCAGCCATGATAAGAAGGTATTGCCAGAGATAGGGGGAGTGGTTTTAGAGCTTCTCTGTCTGGATACAGTATGTCCCTGTAGATTGGCTGAGAGCTAAGGGGGGAGGAGCCGAGCTGGCTAGGAGGGAGAAATCCTGTCAGAAGAGTTTAGTTTTGGGCTAGGCTTTGGGGGAGTAACATCAAAGCCTAAGCAGAGAGTCCGAACCAGTCTGTGCTCTGTAGCAGAAACATCCAGTGAATATTCTGAGCTAAGGAGTCAGGTTAGCTGACAGCGCTTAGTGGCAGAAGGGAATTCAGGGTGAAGCTAAGAGCTTTAGAACCAGTAGGGCTGACTTGTAATAGTCAGTCAGGAAGCCTTGTAATCTCTGGGTATAGAGATAGAGGTGGGCTCTGAGACTGAGAGTTAACAGGAGACTCTTAGTGTAGGAGTTTGTTAGCAGCTTCAGACAGCCTAGGGAACTTTCAGTGATTAGAAGTTCCAGGGTGTAGACATCTGCTCACCACTAGTTTAAATATTAGGGTGAGAGAGTTTTTAGAGACAAGTTTTAGAACTGTCTTGAATTGTAATTAAGATCTAAGAAAGCCATCTGTAGAAACCAACATGCTCTAGCCCATTTACTGTAACCATTACGCTATTGTGCCTCACTTGAAACCATAACACATTTGTGCCTCTCAAAGCTGCTTGTTAGTTTAATAAATATTCATCGTTATTAACTTTTCAAGACAGTTTCTGTGTGCCTCATTTCCATCAGTGTGTGCCAGTTCCAGCAATCTCACATTCCCAAGTCTGGAAAAAGATATTACCTCAGAATCTTCTCTGTTATTTTTGGTGATTATAATTGGAACCTAGATTAACTGTTATTTTATCAGAAATCCTAGAATTAATATTTTAGGTTGGTGGCAGCAATCAAAGCGTCCAAGAGATTTAAAATCCTCCAAAGTTTTATAGCCAAGTCGTCACAACATGTCATCAGCAATTATTGTTACAGTGCCAAACTTACACTGCTGCAAATGGGTTTTCTAGTTAATGCAGCTAAGTTGTACTTCTATAATTTTTTGCATTGAAATGGATGGTTTGAAGGTCGAAGTAGCATTTTTTGAGAAAAAATGGTTATTTATTACCTTTGGCCTTTTTATTACAATTCCCCCCCCCCCCCAATACAATTGTTTTCCAAAGAAGATATTATCCAAAATACAGGAATTATTTGTTATTGTTTCCCAATTATCTGTAACTTTGGATGGTTCATAATTGGAAAACAAGTTATTGAAAAACAACTTTGAGTTGTAAAAAAATTCAAAAATGACTAAGAAATGATTGCTTTCACTCCTCCTAACTTAAAAAAAAAACACACACCACTAGGGTTTCCAGAATGCCTACCACAATATCATAGGTTTCCTGGATCTCATACATTTTAATATAGAAAATGTTTTCATTTTATCACTGTTTTTGTTCTAACATAAAAGAGAATTCTGAATAGAAATCTTTGGGAAAAATATATGTAGAGCTTAAAATTTCTGGAGGGAAAAAGACAGCTTGAAAAATGATAATAGCTAAAGTTGAAAGGCTCTTTTCTAACTCTTTCACCTACTAGAATGTTGACAGAAGTGAATCACAGCACTGAGATGAATACATTGCAACTTTGGGTGAAGCCCCATGCTTTGCTTGATTCAGCATGAGGCTTGATATTGCTATCTCTGTTCATAGCACTCATGGTGTGGATCATCTGGAGAATTAATGAAGTTTGACTTCACTTTGACTAGCATGGCTCAATACTATGGGATCCTGTGATTTGTAGTTTGGTGAAGCACTACAATCTTTGATAGAGAAGGCTAAAGACCTTATAACACCTTAGGTGGATCTAGACAGCCCTTTTAATGCAGAAACTTATTTATTTATTTATTTATTTATTTATTTATTGGTTTGACTTAATATACCGCTCTCTCTGGAGCCCAGAGCGGTTTACAGAGTTAATAGATAAAACACATAAAATGCAATAAAATACAATAAGACCAATTTAAAAACCCCAGTTCAAATCAATTCCAGCAAACTGCGATGGCAGTAGAAATATGCTGGCAGCGGCACAACAGGATGCTGATAATACTCATTAGTTATGGGCCAAATGCCTGTCTAAATAGCCAGGTTTTTACGGCTCTGCGGAACGGCATTAATTCCCGGATGGCTCGTAACTCTGCAGGGAGGGTGTTCCACAGGGTTGGCGCGGCTACAGCAAACGCCCTCTGCCGCATGCTGGCAAGTCTATAGACCTTAATCCCAGGCACATCTAGTAGATTGAGGCCATCTGAGCTCAGTGATCTCCTGGGCACATAAGGCGTAAGCTGCTCCCTCAGGTACACTGGCCCCAAACCATATAAGGCCTTGAAAGTTAAAACTAACACCTTGAAAGTGACCCGGAATTAGAGCAGACATGCTGCAGCGTTCTGCACCAGCTTGAGTTTCCAGATCGCCAACAAGGGTAGGCCAATGTACAGCACATTACAGTAGTCGAGCCTCGAGATGACCGTGGCTTGGATCACCGTGGCCAGGTCGCAGCGGGAGAGGTAAGGAGCCAGACGTTTTGCCTGTCGTAGGTGGTAAAAGGCTATCTTGCAGGCGCAGGCAATCTGTGCCTCCATAGACAGCTGAGAGTCCAGCCGGACCCCTAGGCTCTTTACTGACGGTTGCGGGCAAAGAGCCATGCCATCGAACATTGACAACTGGGTCTCTACCCCCCCCCCCCGGGCGGCCCAGCCACAAGATCTCCGTCTTCACCGGGTTCACCTTCAACTTACTGGCTCGCAGCCATCCAGTTACGGCTTCCAGGCAGAGATGGAAATTATTGGGTACAGAGGTCCATCCTCAGAATGAGGTGGAGGTCATCAGCGTACTGATGATATTCCAGCCCAAAACTCCGTACCAGTTGGGCGAGTGGTCGCATGTAGATGTTAAATAACAGCGGGGAGAGAATGGCCCCCTGAGGGACTCCACAATGTAAGGGGGAGCCCTCGGAGACCACCCCTCCCCACTTCACTCGCTGCAGGCGGTTTTGGAGGAAGGAGGACAGCCAGTTGAGGGCTGTCCCTCTCACCCCCGCCACCGCCAGCCGGTGTGTCAAAAGTTGGTAATCGACAGTATCAAACGCTGCCGGGAGGTCCAATAACACGAGCAGCGCCGATCCGCCTCGGTCCAAATGGCAACGGAGTAGGTCTGTGATGGAGACCAGGACAGTCTCTGTCCCATGGCCCGAATGGAAGCCGGACTGGAAGGGGTCTAGCCAGGTTGCATCATCCAAGAATGCCTGCAGCTGGTCCATTGCTGCCCTCTCAATTACTTTGCCTAGATACGGTAAATTGGACACTGGGCGGTAATTGGAGGGTGCCGCAGGGTCTAAACCGGGCTTTTTCAGCAATGGACTAACCACCACCTCTTTTAACTCCTCTGGAAAAGTTCCTTGCTCAAGGGAGTAGTTGACTATATTCAACAGAGGGCCTCGTAACCCCTCCGCGCAAGCTCGAATCAGCGCGGAGGGGCACGGGTCGAGGGAGCAGGTGGTAGGTCGAAGGGCTGCGACAATCTTGTCAACATCCTCTGCGTCCAGTGGCCGAAACCGGTCGAAGGTGGATCCGGCGGAGGGCCACGGAGTCTCAAGTTCCTGTACTGTATCAACCGTGGCAGGGAGGTCCCGGCGGAGTGTCGTAATCTTGTCTGCAAAGTGATTCTGGAAAGCCTCAGCGGAGAGGGCCCAAACGTCATTATTTGGGATGGTAGGGACCATTGTCAGTTGCCGAATTATCCTGAACAATTGAGCCGGGCGTGAATCTGCAGACGCTATCAAGGAGGCATAGTGGGAATTTTTCGCCTCCTTGATAGCATGCTCATAAGCCTCCATAAAGAGCCTATAAGCTGATTCCGAAGGTCCGCCACGGAGCTTCCTCCACATGCACTCTAGCCGTCTCTTCTCCCGCTTCATGGATCTAAGAGCCTCCGTATACCACGGAGAACAACATTTGCGGGGTTTGAGAGGGCGTTTAGGGGCGATCTCGTCGAGAGCAGCAGACAACTTACAGTTCCAGGTGGTAACAAGCTCATCGAGCGAGTTGCTGACAGGCTCCAAATCCCTCAAGGCATTCAGGAACCTAGTTGGTTCCATAAGTCCCTTTGGGCGAACCCAAATTGGTTCGGCACCCTTGCTGGGAGGGCATGGCTGCTCGACCCGGACTCTTAGAGCACAGTGATCCAACCATGGCACCTCTATTATGGAGGTGTCGGACACTTGGACCCCTGCAGAGAAGATCAGATTGGGAATGTGACCAGCCCAATGTGTGGGGCCCGACTTAGAAAGGGAGAGGTCCAGTGCCACCATGGTCGACACGAGGTCCCCTGCTGCAGATGGGGAGGAGGCTGTGTCGGCGTGGACATTGAAGTCCCCCAGCACCACAAGTCTAGGGAACCTCAATGCCCACTCCGCCACAGTCTCAAGCAACAGGGATAAGCTCCTCGCTGGTGCGCTAGGTGCACGGTGCACCAGTAAGAAGGCTATGCTCTCCGGGTCTCCTCACATCAGGCCGACACTTTCAATCCCGTCTGTCTCCAGAGCAGGGACCGCTCTAAGATGGAACAAGTCACGGGCAAGGATCGCATCCCCCCCCCCACCTCCCGTTCCTGTTCTGGTGAGTAAGCGCGTAGCCGGAAGTTGTCCATTCTTGGAGACAGGTGTTGTTGCTGTCTTGCAGCCAGGTCTCAGTGATGCAGCAGATATCGGCTCGGTGATCTTCAATGAACTCTCTGATAGTTGCAGTTTTATTCCTGACTGAGCGCGCATTTACTAACACCAGGGAGGTAGGGGAGGAAGTTGGAGGCCTGTCATCAGTGTACTTCAGGATAGGAAGTAGGTCAGAGACACCCCGAGTCTTGTATCGACTCTGGGTGCCTCTCGCTTTCGGCCTGTGCCTAATGCAACACTTCCCCTTCCCAGAGATCACTGCAATAGGGGCCCCAACAATGGAGGAGCCTAGGAGCTGGGAGCCAGCGGATGGTTCAATTTCTGACAGACCCCGTGAAAAGGGGAAGTTATCGGAAGTCCCTGGCCCCTGCCATGCGGGTCTGTGGTCGTACGGTCAGCCCCGGATGCAAAAAAGTGGAGGCTGTCCAGATGATGTTCTGGACAAACCCACATTAATCTACCACAAACCAGGAAAACCTTGGTTTGTAGTGAATTAATTTAATAGTGGGTTTATTATGCACCTTCTTGGAAGGTGTGGGATGAACTCATTACTTCCGGTGTCCAGACAGTATTCCCACAGTTTTCCACACTAAATTAGCCCAGAAAACTGTGGGAATATGAACCCCCTCCCCAGAAGCCCCCTGTAAACATGGTAAAGAAAGGAAAAGAACTCACGTGGCTCCATAAACTCCTGGTGCGTACAAATTATATGCCAGGAGAAGGTGGGAGGGGGGAGGAAAATCACTCCTGCTCCCCTATACTCCTGGCACATCATTTGTACCCATACGCACCATGAGAATTCCAGGAACCATCTTATGGAGCCCAGGTGAGTTCTTTTCCTTTCTTTGCCATGTTTAAAGGGCCTTCTAGGGAGGAGGTTAAATGTCCTCGTGTTCTACTGGGAAGTCCCATCTGGACACCCACTACAGAAAGCATGCACTTTTTGGGGTGAGTGTGGACGAACCCCTAGGAACATAAGCTTTTCGAAAATGTGGATGCTCCTGGGATAACAGCGTGTCTGGAAAGGCCCCATTTTTTTATGTGGAGTAATTAGTTTTTGTTTTATGTATTGTTGAAGGCTTTCATGGCCAGAATCACTGCGTTGTTGTAAGTTTTTTCAGGCTATATGGCCATGTTCTAGAGGCATTCTCTCCTGATGTTTCGCCTGCATCTATGGCAAGCATCCTCAGAGGTGAGGTCTCTGAGGATGCTTGCCATAGATGCAGGCAAAACGTCAGGACCGAATGCCTCTAGAACATGGCCATATATCCTGAAAAAAACCCTTTTTATTTATTTATTTATTTACGTCATTTATATTCAACAACACAATTTTTGTTTTGTTTTAACAGAGAGATTCTATAGCTTGAAATTTGAAGTCAAGATTCACCAAATCAGTAATAGTTTTTCATACACTTCGACAATACATTTTCATACACTGCTTGTTGTATTTCTTGTATGTTGTTTATTTGTTCAGTTGCTTCCCACTCTTTATGATTTCCTGGACCAGTCCATGCCAGAGCTCCTTGTCGACCATGGCCACCCCCAGTTCCTTCAAAGTCAAGCCAGTCACTTCAATGATACCATCCATCTCGTCCTTGGTCTGTCCATCTTCCTTTTTCCTTCCATTTTCCCCAAAACTTTTATAAAGTATTAAATAAAATGGATAAAACAAAGAGAATGCTCCATTATTCGAAAATCTGACCTAAAGCCAATGTGGGGTAAAGTTATAGTCATATCTTCATTCTTGCACTGTTTAGAAAACAACAGTTATCTAACGTCTTAATGTTTACTGGAGAAGAGAGTCAATTTGGTCCCTGTCCTGCATATATTGCCCTCAGTCTAGAAGTCTTTATCACAACCTTTGAAGTTTTGAATAAAAAAGCTTATTTCCTAGAAAATTGTTTTTTCTTTCCTTACCAGCTGTGAAGGCAGCACCAAATTGAGATTCTTATCAACAAAGCTCTATGAATTATGAATTGAGCAGACGTGACAAGAGCAATTTATCTGTTATTATGTGCTAGCATATAAAACATATATGGAGGCATTACATAACATTTGGATCTGTTACAGTGATCTGCAAAAAATAAAGGAGAGGCAGCTCATTGCCTGCCATGAGCCTCCTCTCTTTAGCAATCTGGACTATAGAGTTACTTTCCTGTAAAACCATATGATCTCTTCCCCTTGATTTCTGCAATTGTGGAATTTTAATGGGTATACATTGCTGCAAATGCTTGTATCAAAAAACAGTGTGAGGCAAATGAAAAGTGTTGTTTAGAGTTAGGGAACACGAAGTTATAAGATTCTCATGCATATATAAAGAAAAAAATGGGGAGCTCAGAAACATTATAGGGAGTAACTGGCTCTGGCCTGTGGAAAAAGAAAGCTGGAAAATATGGGACATAGCATACCAGAGTGCTGCATTATATGTCCTATAGCTAGGTGTACTATTTAATGGTGTCAAGCGCCCTGTGAATCAAGAGGGCATGCATAGGATACATAAAGCTAGAACAGGATTAAACACAGAAGGTCCGTGAGAGCGGAAGGCTGGTCAGTGCAATCCCGTACCTTGGGAAATCAGACTTGACCATGATAGTCCATGCTCTGGATACATTCCGAATAGACTACTGCAATGCGCAGCCAGATTGCTCACCAAAGCATCATACAGGGAGCATACAACCCCCTGTTACGTCAGCTCCACTGGCTGCCAGTCTGCTACCGACTACATTCAAGGTAGTGGCTTTAGTTTACAAAACCCTAAACAGTTTCAGCCCAATTTACCTATCTGAACACATTTCCCCATATGAATTATCTCAGAGATTAAGATTGTCGGAGATTAAGATCATCAGGGGAGACCCTGCTGTCGGTCCCACCTTCTTCACAGGCCCAACTGATTGGGATGAGAGACAGGGCCTTCTCAGTGGTGGCCCCTCAGCTGTGGAACTCCCTTCCCAGTGATATTAGATCAGCCCTCTCCCTCCTGACTTTCAGAAAAAGAGTGAAAATGTGGCTTTGGGATCAAGCATTCGGAAAAGTGCAATAGAAGGATATGGAATGTGTGCAATGACTACGGGAATGGTCCTGGATTACGATTGTGGATGGTGTGGTTTTATTAATGGATGCAATGTTTTTAACTGTTTTAATAGAGCAGGGAAATAGAGCAGGGAATATAGTGGGAAGGAATATATAGAGCAGGGAAAATGGTGGGAAGGAATATATATATAGAGAGGGGGGGGGCATGGGCCAACTTCAGCCCTCCATGTGTTTTGGCCTTCAACTCCCACAATTCCAAACAGCCAGTAGGAAGTCCAAAATACCCGGAGGGCCCAAATTTGTCTATGCACCCAATACACACACACATATATCAGTGATTGGTTGGGGGGCGCCAAAATACTGTTCGCTTACCATTTAAAATTACCTAGGTCTGGCCCTGGCTGTAACTTTTCCAGGCTGTATGGCCATGTTCCAAAAGCATTCTCTCCTGACGTTTTGCCTGCATCCATGACAGGCATCCTCAGAAGTTTTGAGATCTGTTGAAAACTTGGAAAATTCTAGTCTATATATCTGTGGAAATCCTAGTTTCCAACACACCTCACAACTTCTGAGGATGCCTGCCATAGATGCAGGGGAAAAGCCAGGAGAGAATAACAATAATAAATGTAATAACAATAATAGAATAAAATAATAAATGTAATAAATAATAAAAAATAAATAGAGTAAAATAATGTCGCCCTCTAGGCCCTTTGTCAAGACTTCCCTTGATAAACCACACAATCAGCTGAGGTACAACAGGTTTATTTAGACTATAAGTATAGAGAAAAGGTTGAAAGCAATTCTATAGTGCTTTCAATAGCAGCAAATCTCAGAAGCAAAGCAATGAGTAAATAGTCCCGTATCAATCAGGATTCAGCCGGAGGCAATCAGGAATCAAGCTGGGTTTAAAAGCAAAGGAACAAAGCAATGGTGCTAGGCCTTTTGCCCAAGCAGGCCAGATCCAATACAGGCAGGCAGTGTCCTTAGTAGGCCCAGCGGCCTCTTTCAGAGATCCATAGTCCCAGAAGTGTCGTTGGCACGAGATAAGGCTCCGATATACTGTCCAAACCCTTTGATCTAGCCACGTAACTTTGCGTCGAGTGTCAAAGTGGGCATGATGAATGGCAGCTGTTGTTTAAGATACCTCAGCTCCTCAAGAATGTAAACCCAATTAGGCTCCCCAGCTGCAATGGGGAGTCAGGCTTTTCTCAGGCCCAGGCCTCTCCGCTTATCGGCCGGGATAGCTTTGGTAACCTTGAACGATTCACCCTGCCTGCATGGTACCAAGTTCTCATGAGAAAGGCATGCTGGCCTGGAAAGGATCTTAAAGCCATCATGGCCACAGTATTGTTCTTGGGAAGCAGAGGCTTGTGGGGCTTGTGGCGTGACAAATAATATATTTAATAACAACAATGAGAGTAGAATAAAAATGGTTGCGACAAGATGTCCCAAAGGATGGAAGTGGGGGAAGGGGGAACAAGGAGAGGAGGGGAAACAGGGGGAAGGGGATGGAGGGGAAGGGGAGGGGATTATAAGGGACAAAGGTTCACAAGGGTTCAAGCCTGTCACGATGCAGGGTCTCGGCCCAGCCCCTTAATCACACACACACAGACGGTAATCAGCTAACTATTTATTAAATAATAAAAACAGGTGAAAAGGTAAATTGTCCATAAAAAGTATCAAAAGTTCAATCCAAAGGTAAAGAGTCCGTAGGTAAAATCCAAAGGCAAACGTGGCAAGGGCTCCGCAAAACTATGCGGATCAAGAACTTGGTCCGTGGCAAAAAAACAAGGCAAAGTTCAGGAACAACTCTAAGAAACTACTTGGCAAGACTCGAGCCGGCAACTTGGCTCCGTGGAACTCCGCTCGCTTCACTCCGCTTAGAATAGAAGTGGCCGAGCTACTGAGGATCCGTTCCCACGGATCCTATACTTAATCCCCTTGGCGAGGCCCCCGACGCTCTAGGCTTCTGTGCCAATCTGTGCTACGGGATCTCGCGCCTCTCTGGCGCTCTAGGCTACGGTGCCAATCCCTCCTGCTACACTCAATGCTCCGTCTCCTATCAAAGCTCCGTCCTTGCCTCCCAGCACCTGGGTCGCTATCTTCATGAGAGCTGAACTCCCTTTCAGCTTCCATGGGCTCATCCTCCACTGTTTCCCTGATTCTTTCCTGCGACCCGTAACCACCTGGTTTCTCATAATGGTCAGAGTCATCACTCTCAGGGTCAGTCTGAACTTCCCAGCTAGCATAGCCGTCAGGCTATTCATCATCCCAGGCCAAACTCTCTGTGGGAGAGGAAGGCCCAGCTAACTCAGCAGCCCCTTCCTCCATGTCCTCATCAACTGCAGCTGGCCCTAATGCACGTGGGACCCCGGTGCTGCCCCCTGCCCCCAGGCACGAAAGGGAACTGGGTTGCTACACTATCCCCCCCCTCAGGGCCCCTCCGAGGCCTCCCTCGAGGCTTGGGCTTGTCGGGATACTTGCGGTGAAAGCGGGCAACAATGTCCGGGGTGTGGACGTCTCGTGCCGGTGTCCAAGAACGCTCTTTCGGTCCAAAACCCTTCCAGTCAATCAAATACTCCAGCTTCCGGTATCTGATGCGAGCATCCAGGATGTCCTGTACCTCAAACTCCTCCTCCCCATCCTGCATCACAGGAGTGGGTGGTGGCTGCATCACATCAGGCCGCACCCCCTTCGCCGGTCTCAGCAGGGAACGATGAAAGACAGGATGGATCATCATGTCGGCTGGAAGCTGTAGTTTTAAAGCAACAGGCCCCACACTCTCCAACACCTTGTAGGGACCCAAAAATCTCGCATCCACTTTGCGGCTAGGTCTCTGCGTAGGCAAGTTCTTGGTAGACAGCCAAACTTTGTCTCCCACCTGGATCTCAGGACCCTCCTGGCACCGCCGATCAGCCATCCGCTTGTAATCCGCTTTAGCCTGGTCCAATTGAGTGCGCAGCATCTCTTGCATCGCAGTGAGCTCCTGTAGCCAATCTTCTGCTGCAGGCACATCTCCGGACTGGTCTACAGGAGGGTAGAACCTAGGGTGATGTCCATAGTTGGCAAAGAAAGGCGTTTCTTTGATAGATTCTTGCGTCGCATTGTTGTAAGCAAACTCCGCCGAAGACAACAATGACGCCCAGTTGTTCTGCTGATAGTTTATATAGCACCGCAGATACTGTTCCAACGTGGCGTTAACCCTTTCGGTTTGCCCGGCGGTCTGGGGGTGATGAGCCGTAGACATCCGTGCTTCAATCCCCAGCAACTTCTGAACCGCCCGCCAGAACTGGGAAGTGAATTGGGTGCCTCGATTCGTCACCAAACTCTGTGGGAGTCCATGCAAACGAAATACATGTTGTACAAACATGTCAGCAGTCTCTTTAGCAGTAGGCACCCCTACACAGGGAATGAAGTGACTCATTTTGGTGAGACAGTCCACCACGACCAGGATCGTGGTGAACCCCTTGGACTTTGGCAAGTCAGTGATGAAATCAGCTGAAATAATCTCAAAACCCCGCATACTTTTTGGGCAAAGTAGCTGCTTGTTCCACCTCTTGGGCCTGGCACGCCCGGGCCGTCATGCAATGTCCCTGGCAATGTTCTGAGGAAAACTGTAACTGCCTTTTGGCCCAGGAGATCTGCGGATCGTGGAGAGTCAGCCAAACGATTCCCAGGATCACTGGGAAATCTGACAACTTGGTTACAAGGAAAGAAATGTCCTCTTTGTGAGAGCTTGTCCACATCTTGGTAGGGGCAGTGTATTGAGTCACGGCCCCGGCTTTTAGTTGCCTTCCGTCGATGGTCCTTGAGATCATGAAACTGTAATCCGGCAGACTTGGCATAGTCTGCATCAATGAAGTTGTTGGTGGCCCCTGAGTCAATCATGGCATGTACCATCATTGGGCCCTTCTCTTTTGACCACAGGGCGACCATCACCAAAAACAACTGTCCAGTCTGGGGTTCTGGGGGAAGGTTAGCGACCGTGGCCGAGTTAGCGAACCCACTTAAACACGGCCGGCCTTTTCCCCCACCATCTGGATGGCCTCTTCAGCCTCTTGGGGCTCTTCAAACGCGGCCGAGGCCCGTGGGGTCTTGCCGCACGGCTTCTGGGGGCATTCCTTGGAAAAATGACCGGATCCTCCACAGTACCAGCACAGGTTCAGCCGCTGGCGCCGGGCTTTCTCGGCGGCGTCCACTTTGGGCCTCACATGCCCCAACTGCATGGGCTCCAGTTCATCTAATGGCTGGGGGGCCGGTGCGAACGGCCGAAACGAAAAGCGGCTGGCCCCCGTCTCCTTGCGCACCACCGGTTTCTCCCCAAACCCTTTGTTCCACTGTCTCCGGGTCTGCAATCCAGCCTCCACCCGTATGCTCAAAACGATCGCCTCTTCCAGGTCAGCAGGCCAAGTAGCCCCTCTCAGGATTTCCTGTTGCATCTCCGGCGACAGGCCTTTCATATACTGGTAACGCAAGGCAGCAGGATTCCAGGCCACTTGAGCTGCCAACACATGGAACCGAGAGATGTACTGGGACAAGGGCATGTCTCTCATAGACAAACGATCCAGCTCCCTCTCCGCCAGCTCTGCATTCACGGGGTCTCCCCAAGTAATCTTGATGGCCTCCAGGAATGCCGCCAACGTGGCCACTTGTGGGGAGGCGGACTGCAACTGCGTGGTAGCCCATGCCGCCGCCGTCCCTTCCAGTAGGGTGTAAAAAAAGCCCACCTTGGCTCGCTCGGTGGCGAACTCAGTGGGCCTGAGTTCCAGGTACATTTCACATTGTCCAATGAACACGTTGACTTGGGCCGGGTTACCACCAAACCGGGCCGGAGTAGATACAGAAGGGTGTCGGCCAGCTCTGGCCCGCAATTCTCCCAGTTCCTGCTGCATCTCTGCAACTTGGGCGGCGGTCAACTGAGCCATTTCGCCGACCCGCGCTCTGCGTTGCCTGGAGCGTCCCGTGGTGTGAAAAGGGGTTCGTGGAGTAGCTCGGCCAACTGTCACGATGCAGGGTCTTGGCCCAGCCCCTTAATCACACACACAGAGACGGTAATCAGCTAACTATTTATTGAATAATTAAAAACAGGTGAAAAGGTAAATTGTCCATAAAAAGTATCAAAAGTTCAATCCAAAGGTAAAGAGTCCGTAGGTAAAATCCAAAGGCAAACGTAGCAAGGGCTCCGCAAAACTATGCGGATCAAGAACTTGGTCCGTGGCAAAAACAAGGCAAAGTTCAGGAACAACTCCAAGAAACTACTTGGCAAGACTCGAGCCGGCAACTTGGCTCCGTGGAACTCCGCTCGCTTCACTCCGCTTAGAATAGAAGTGGCCGAGCTACTGAGGATCCGTTCCCACGGATCCTATACTTAATCCCCTTGGCGAGGCCCCTGACGCTCTAGGCTTCTGCGCCAATCTGTGCTACGGGATCTCGCGCCACTCTGGCGCTCTAGGCTACGGTGCCAATCCCTCCTGCTGCACTCAATGCTCCGTCTCCTATCAAAGCTCCGTCCTTGCCTCCCAGCACCTGGGTCGCTATCTTCATGAGAGCTGAACTCCCTTTCAGCTTCCATGGGCTCATCCTCCACTGTTTCCCTGATTCTTTCCTGCGACCCATAACCACATGGTTTCTCATAATGGTCAGAGTCATCACTCTCAGGGTCAGTCTGAACTTCCCAGCTAGCATAGCCGTCAGGCCATTCATCATCCCAGGCCAAACTCTCTGTGGGAGAGGAAGGCCCAGCTAACTCAGCAGCCCCTTCCTCCATGTCCTCATCAACTGCAGCTGGCCTTAATGCAAGTGGGACCCCCGGTGCTGCCCCCTGCCCCCCAGGCACGAAAGGGAACTGGGTTGCTACAAAGCCACAAAAAAGTTTTTTAATGTAAATCATAATGGTGTCCAATAAATTACGAATCTCAACATTGAACACTAGAGGCTTAGGAACAGTAATTAAAAGAAGGAGGATTGAAACTCTACTGAAGAAAGACGCATCGGACATTATTTTCTTACAGGAAACCCACCAGAATAAACCGGGTTCAAATGAATTAAAATCGAGTTGGATAAGAAGTTATGAAAAATCTTTTGGATTGTCAAAATCAAGAGGTGTAGCTATAATAATGGCAAAGAAATGTAATTTTGTAATAAATAAGGTATTGAAAGATGATGAAGGTAGATATATAAGAATGTATGGTGAAATAGGGGAGGATAGATATGTATTAGTAAATGTATATGCACCAAATGTAAAACAGCAAGAATTTTATGAAAAAGTACTAGGTCAGATAGAGAATTACCACCATCAATATGTAATATTTGGAGGGGATTGTAATTGTTACATGGATTAAAAAAAGACAAAACTACGCAAGCGACAAAAATTAGAGATAGTGAAACAACGGATATAAGTAGAGTGATTAATAAATGGCATTTAAAGGATGGGTGGAGACTGGTAAAGGGAGATGAAAAAAATATACATACTACTCGGGTGTACATAAAGTTTATACGAGAATAGATTATATCTTTGTTTCTAAAAACATGCTAAGTAAATTGTTAAATGCAGATATTCGAAGTATTAAGATTTCAGATCATGCTCTGGTGTCAGTTGAGATTGCTTTGAAATGTGATTATGATAAAATGAGGAGGTGGAGATTAAATACTAGAATTTACCACGAAAAGAAAAATTTAATATATTTAAGGAGGGAAATTTTTGAATATAGTGGTAGGAACTCAAAGATGTTAGCCAAATCTACACAAAAAAAGAAAATGGAAGGTATAATAAATACGATAAAAGACAAAACTGGTAAAACATGTAGATCTATGAAAGAAAAATTGAAAGTTTTAAAGAGTTCTACAAGGAATTATACCAAACAAAAGCCAGCTCCATAGAGGAAATTAGGAAATATGTGGAGGAGAATTGAGAGAGTAGGTTAGAGGAGAAAGACAAAGAAATGTTGGAACAACCTATTAAGAAGACAGAAATAGAGGAAGTTATTAAGAATTTAAAAGTTGGGAAAGCTCCTGGCTTGGATGGTCTGGGAACAGAATTTTATAAGAGCTTTAGAGATGTACTGATCCCAAAATTAACAGAACTGTACAACGGAATAATGAAGGGAGAGAACATTCCAGAATCATGGAGGAAGTCATTGATAATATTAATACCAAAACCTGATAAAGATTTAACAGGATCATATAGGCCCATATCACTAGTTAATCAGGATGCAAAGATTTTATCTGCTATAATAGCCAATAGAATGAATAAATGTATGTACAAATATATATATAAAAAGATCAATGTGGGTTTGTAAAAGGAAGACAACTGTCAAATCCAATAGGGAGAGTACTAAACAAAATTTGTGTGGTTCACGAGAGGAAATTAAAAGTAGGGTAATTATCATTAGATATATTCAAAGCTTTTGATTGTGTGGAATGGCGGGCTCTAAGGGAAATTATGAATAAATTTGGAATGGGAAGTAGAATAAAAGGTTTACTAGAACAATATTATTCAAGAAATTTAGCAGTAGTAAATATAAATGATGGGTGACAAAAGAGATAAAAGTGACAAGGGGAACAAGACAAGGATGCCCTCTATCACCAATTTTGTTTGCGATGGTGATAGAATTATTTGCAAATGCCATTAGGAACGATAAAAACTTAGAAGGGGTAGGAATAAAGGAAAAGCAGAAGGTGAGCTTATTTGCAGATGATACATTGTTATTTATAGAAAATATAGTAGATAAAATGGACAAAATAAAGGATCATCTAGAGCAGTGCTGTCCAACTTCTAACCGGCCAAGGGCCGGACATGAGGTCACTGATGACCTGGGGGGCCGTTCAGCCCCGCCCCCAGGCCCCGCCCCAGGCCCCTCCCCCAGCCCCCTCCTAAGCTGTCATTCTCCCTCCTCCTCTTTCTCTGGTGCCGCGGCGCATGGGACACCAGCGGCGCCGGGAAGGAGGAGGAGGCCCACCTCCTCGCACCCTCCCGCCCTTCCCGGTGCAGCCGGTGTCCCGTGCGCTGCGGCGCTGGGGAAAAAGGAGGAGGAGGGAGAGAAAGGAGAAGGCAATCAGCTGACTGCCTTCTCCTTTCTCCCTCTTTCCCCGCGCGCACGCCGGCGCCCAGGGTCCCCACGCGCACGGGGAAAGAGAGAGACAGGAGAAGGCAACCAGCTGACTGCCTTCTCCTTTCTCCCTCTTTCCCCGCGCGCGCGCCGGCGCCCAGGATCCCCGCGCGCACGGGTAGAGAGACAGGAGAAGGCAATCAGCTGACTGCCTTCTCCTTTCTCCCTCTTTCCCCGCGCGCGCACCGGCGCCCAAGATCCCCAGGGAAAGAGGGAGGAAGGAGAAGGCAATCAGCTGACTGCCTTCTCCTTCGTCCCTCATCTTTCCCCGCGCGCGCGCCCTTGCCCCGATCCCGAGCGCCGGTGCGGGGAGGGGAAGGAGGAGGGGCGAAGGGGGAAGAAGGCAGCCAGCTGACTTCCTCCTCCTTCGCCCCTCCTCCTCCCCCGCGGACCCGTCTTGGCTCCAATCGCGAGCCGCGGTGCAGGGAGGGGAAGGAGGAAGGGCGGAGGAGCCAGCACACTTCCTCCTCCCTGCCCTGCCTCCCCCTCGGCCTCCATTTTTTTTAAAAAAAATAAAAAAAATAATTTAAAAAAGGCGGCCGGGGGCATAGCAGGGGCCGTGTCCAACAGGCTGGGGGGCCGTGTACGGCCCCCGGGCCGCCAGTTGGACAGCCCTGATCTAGAGAAACTTGGGGAAACAATGGGTTTACAAGTTAACTGGAATAAATCAGAAATGATGCTATTTAATTATACAAAGAAAGAAGAAAAAAGATGTTATAGAACAAAGAAAAATGGGAATTAGAATTAAGAATAAATTAACATACCTTGGAGTAATAATAACAAAAGATTTAAAAGAAATGGAAGAGGTAAACGTAGTAGCATTGAGAAAAGATGTTCAAAAAAAATTAATAGAGTACGAAAATATACATTTATCCTGGTTCGGAAAGATAGCACTAATAAAAATGAAAATACTCCGAAAGATAAATTTTATATTTAGAATGCTACCACTTAAAATCACAGAAGAAGAACTAAACAGATGGCAGCAAATGATAAATAAATATTGTAATGGTAATAAAAGAAATAGACTAAATAAACAGTTATGGTATAAATCGCAAAAAGGAGGTTTAGCACTCCCTAACATTAAAAAAATATTATGAATCGAGTAGATTAAGATTGGTTATGGAAGGAATGATTAAAAAAGATGGGGTAGAATGGCTAAGAAAGGATTCGGGAAAAGTGGAGAAAGAAATATGGAATATATTTTTTAAACAGTTCACAAGAAAAGAAATTAGAGAAATTAGAAACCCAATGTTAAGCAATATATTAGAAATATGGAATAAATATAGTAGATTGTTAATAATGGATGGTTCAGTAATAACCCCAATTGTAATGGAAAAGAAATTTCCAAAAAATTTAAAGCAAGTAAGGGATAAAAAACTAAGGGAAATTTTTTTATAGATAAAATAGGGGACTGGATAAAGGTTGGAATGAAGAAGGAAATGATCATGGAAGAATTTAGAGAAATAAAATTGACATGGTTCCATTGTATACAATTAGAACAATGGTTTAAAAACTGGGGAAATAAGTTTAACCAATTCGAACAAATAATACAGAATGGGAGGGATGTAGAAGAGCACAAAAACATGAAAGGAATAACCAGTAAAATATATAAGATAATAATCGAAATAAAGGAAGGAAAAACAAAAAATAATACCCTTAAGGAGGTTTGGGAAGAAGATTTAGGGTTAAAAATAAAAGATACAGAGTGGCAACAATTATGGAGACAAAGACATTAAAAAATTTATCAATAAGGGTTAAAGAAAATTATTATAAGTTAATATGGAAATGGTATCTTACACCAGTAAGAATAGCAAACATAAATAAAAACTACTCAAAAAATTGCTGGAGAGGATGCCAAGAAACAGGAACATATATACATATGTGGTGGCAATGTAAATATGTAAGCAAATTTTGGGTAAAGGTATTTAGAGAAATAGAAGATATAATGAATATTAAAATTGAAAGAACTCCTAGTATAGCTTTATTATCATTATATAATAATAAACAATTGGAAAAAAAGATAGAGATGCGATAACAAACCTATTAACAATAGCTAGATTGCTTATAGCAAGGAATTGGAAAAAAGAAATAAATATACAAATAGAGGAATGGTACAAAGAAGTGTGGAAATTGGCAATAAATGACAAGTTAACATGTATACTAAAAGTAAAAAGAGGTATATGGAAACAAAGTGATTTCGATGAGGTATGGAAAAAATTCATCGAAAAAGGACTAAAGAAGAAAGAAGACAAGTTACCTCCAAAAGAAGAAATGAAATTTTGGACAAATGACATGTAAAAGCTATGGCTTGGGAAGGGGGGAGGGGAGCACAGTGGTGAGGGATAAAAAAAATGTACAAGAAAAATAACGGCAGATGCCAAGATTTAAGTTTTGTAGTGTAGCTAGTAATGAACAACATGAATCTGCTGTAAATAGACATTGTATAATAATTGTGTTGACAATGATAAAACAATTTTAAAAAATTTTTAAAAAAGAAAAAAGAGAGTAGAATAATAAATGTAATCAATAATAAAAAAATAGAGTACAATAATAAATGTAATAACAACTATAATATAATAAAATCATAAATGTAATAACAACAATAATAGAGCATGGCATCCCCCCACCCCAGTCTTCTTTTCTGGGAACCCCAAAGAGACACAAACAGGCTCCAACTTTTCCTCAAAAGACAGGAGAGAAGAAAGAGGAGCCAAATTGTTTAATAATGGAATATGCAGCCTTGGGGCATGGTGGAGTCTCCTTCCTACTCTGGGCTATTTTAAGCAGAGCCATCTGTCCAGAGTGCTTTGATTGTGTGTTTCTGAGTGGCTGGAGGTGTGACTGGATGGCTCTTCCCTCTGCTCACCTCTGAGTCTGTTTTTGTTTGGGGAAAAGGCTGTTTGCAGAGACTGGGAGGGAGAGAGAAAGGAGGAGACATGCCAGGATCTGTGCTTTGCCTCCAGGGCTGTTTCTGTGCTTGGGAAGGCAGAGGTGGCAACTCTTCCTGCTCCTCCTCTTCCTCTCCCCTTCTCTCCCTCCTTCAGGACCCACTGAATCTGAGCAGGGGCCAGCCTCCTGAAAGAACAGGAGCTGCCTTGGAGGAAAAGAGAGAAGACTAAATTACCCAGCAGGCATGTTCTGCTTCTCTCTCTTCCACTTCAAATCAGTCAACGTTCTGCGGAGGGGAGAGGAACGGAGGGAGTTTTGAGATCCAGGCCTTCTGGTGGGGCTGCCCGCCTGCCTTCCTGCTCTCTTTCCTATTGGGGCCAGCAGCAGAGCAGCTGCCTGGGGAAGATTGCAAAGTGAGCAAGACAGGGGAGCAAAACAGAGGCCTTTTGCACCCCAATCTTGCTAACAGCAAACATGGCGGCCACAGGCAGGAGACCAGTAGAGAGGCGGGGCTACTTCACGGTAGAGTGGCGGCACTGGGAAGCAGCAAGTAGGGAAAAGGCAAGCGAGCTTGCTTCCTTCTCTTCCCAGCTTCTGTACAATACGGGACATATGGGAACCCTAGCTGTGATCACCAGTACTGCCTTCGTGATCGACCGGTAGATCGCGATCGACGTAATGGGCACCCCTGGTCAAGACATAGCATCAGCTCCACGTCCTATGGCCCACCTTGTCACACAGTCACATACAGCACTACTGTGCTACAATTCTGTAACCATACTTCTCTGTGAGGTGTATTTTCCCTTAAAATCCATTCTCCATATCCAAATACATAGGGCAGAATATGATCAGGGACTTTATTGCCTCCATAACATGGCTTTCTGTGAATTGTACTCCAGAAAAAATAGTCACCTTTTCAGCATATTTTAATAAAAACAACAAAAATATATCACATTCAACTAGGTGCTGTAGGCTATGTTTCAGAGGAAGGAATAAGCAAAAACTCTTCAGAGTATCCCTTGCCTGTGAAATTCATGGAGTTCCCATAAGTTGACCAGCAACTTGAAGGGACATACACACAGACAAAATTATCTTCTCTTAATTTTCTCCCTCCTAGCCAGCCTGCTAGGTCTCCTATTACGTGTCATCTCACAAAATTCAGGGATTTCTTAGAGTCCCATGGTGTTGAAGTTCAAACTGCAATTTTTCTCCATATAGAGTTCAAGTGCCTCAGTGATTTATTATCTCATTATATGTTGCTATTACTAAAGTCAAACCCAAACAGTCTGCTTATTTTCATTTTTGATTTCCACATTGTGTAAAAGCTGCAATTTTTTCAATTGTCCTTTTGATTGTTGCCTTGAGGCCTTGGTCTCATTTCTAGGTACAATTCAGTATATTATTTTTACTTTGTCCCACCACAACTAGCTTGGGCTTTTCCTCTTTTTCTTGAGGTCATAAAATAGGAGCTTTCTTTAAGAAGTTTATCACACAAAGCAGGCTAATCGCAATTACAATAGGACAACAGTGTCTTTGCATTGAATTCATCACGTGATGTCTGCTCCTTTCAGTTTGCTCTCCTGATAGGAAACAGCTTGGAAAGCTTTTCTTTACAACAGAAATAATCAGTTAATGACCTCCTTTTGTAAATGAAGCACTTTTCAACAGTCTTCCACCCAGCGGGAAAGGAACAACGTTATGTGATACGAGTATGTCCAAGGCAAAGACTTTGTGGCCTATTATAAATGTGATTTGCACATCCCATGTGGTAAACTCCTAAAGTTGTGTAGTCTTTGGATTTCAGGAGATATTTGCAAGCAGTAGAGACTTCTCAAAAGCTACCCTTTCTCTGCTAACTCTCTGTTTAAGGGCTGCTTTCAGACACAGACCCAATATCTTATTAAAATAGTGTGATTAGGAACGTTTTTTAAGTATCACATTAAAATCACACATTTCATTATTGGAATATAGTTCCATAACACTCTTATTTTAGTCCCATATGGTTAATATTTTAATATGTATTCAAACTAAACATACAAGGAAAGGTGGTTTGGTGCTCTTTAAAATTAGCAAGTGAAAAAATGTATCCACTGTAAAAATGCGATGACTATATCCTGATCACTGATTCACTTGCCCACTAAGTTACTGTTCACTTCAAAACCATTCCTTTTAAAAATGGAAGGGCAATGCTAAGTGCATCAGTATTTATTGGGTAATAAATTACTCTTCTGTCCTCTTCCTCCTCAAAAAAAAGGCGGATAATGAAAAAAGAGTAACACTGGAAAATTACAGTAGGATTATGAATGAATGATAATGTCATACAGACCTTTCAAATAAAGTACTTAGATAAAATATTTGCCACATATAATATATTCAACAATTATAAATGCAATACAAACTGGAAAAAAAACCCCTCAAATCATGTCTCGCATTGTCAAATGTCCAGGGACCATTCTACATTGACAGCTGATGTAGGCTTTATCTGGCATCCCAGATGTGAAATTGAGCTCACATGAAATCTTTGCAGGGACCTTTTCAATGACCCTGGAGTTCTGAGAGTCCCCATTGCCCAGCTGTACTGAAGATGATACAGCACCACTGAGCAGCCATCCTAGGGGTTCCTCTACCCCTCATGTTGTGACTATCCCCAGCTGTGAAATGCCACCTACCTTGTCATCTACCTCATGTCAGACAGAGCACTGCCACACTAAGGAATCTGGATAAAGAAAGGGGGAAGCCCCCCATGCCATATTATTCAATGAGAAGTAGTAGGTGGGGTGATGTGTCATAGATATGAGTGCAGGGGGTGGGGAACATGGGGAGAGTGGCAACAAGGGCCTGCCACCCTCTGTTCCCAGACTACTTGAATCCAGTAAATGCAATATTGTAGTGAAGCAAGTTATGGTCAGTTTTGCTTAGGAACTGGTCCATCTGTCTTGATAGCCCCTACATTGAAGGAAAGACAGAAAACTGGGCCATGTTATGGGCTTTTGCCCGACTTAGTTTAACCTCGAGTAAGGATGTGTTAAGGAGGACTTGATGATAATAATAATAATAAACATGTCAAACTACTCTGGGACTTCCAAATTCA
This sequence comes from Anolis apletophallus, assembly GCA_030556195.1. Lineage (NCBI taxonomy): Eukaryota > Metazoa > Chordata > Lepidosauria > Squamata > Anolidae > Anolis > Anolis apletophallus. Next base: position 76,623,282 of record JARBWK010000001.1, read on the forward strand.
GACTGACAGAGTTGTGTTAAAAAACAAAGTATGGATTGTCAATGTTGCAATCCCAGACAATAGCAGGATTGAAGAGAAACAACTGGAAAATCTGACACGATATGGGGATTTAAAGATTGAACGGCAAAGACTCTGGCACAAGCCAGTAAAGGTCCCAGTGGTGATTGGCACACTGGGTACAGTGCCTAAAGACCTTGGCCTGCACTTAAACACAATTGGTGCTGACAAAATTATCATCTGCCAGCTGCAAAAGGCCACCTTAGTGGGATCTATTCCTTAACCACAGCTCAAACATGGCCAAAAAGGTTCTCTCACACACAACAACTCCACCAGCTCATTGAAAAAGTGTGGGTGACTAAGAAAATCCCAGCAGATTTCAAAGATGCCACCATCATCACCCTTTTTAAAAAAAAGGGGGAAAGAACAAAATTTGGAAACTGTCAAGGTATCTCTCTTCTAACTTTTAACTTCCGCTGGGAAAATCCTTGGGATAATCCTTGCAAACCCCCATCTACTTATTTCAGAAGACACCCCCAATCCCAGAACAGCTTCTGCCCCTCCAGAGGAACAGTGGATATGATCTTTACTGCACAACAACTCCAAGAAAAATGCAATGAACAAAACCAACCTTTGTATAGGCCATTCATTGATCTTGCAAAGGCATTCAACACAGTGAATTGCAGTGCTCTTTGGAGCATACTGCAAAAGTTCAGATGCCCTGACAAATTTGTGAATACTCTGCAGCAGTCTTGGACAGCGATGATTTCCAAAGTGACCCGTTTAAGGTGAAATCAGGTGTCAAACAGGGATGTGTTATTGCTCCAAACGTATTCTCCTCCTTCATCATTATGATACTGCACCTTGTTGATAGGAAGCTTCCCACCAGTGTGGAAATCATCTATCAGACTGATGGCAAGCTATTTAATCTCTACAGACTGAAAGCCAAAACCAAGGTTACAACAACATATGTTACAGAACTCCAATATGGAAAGATTATCAGGCCAATTAGATTAGATGCAGGTGACATTTTTAAATGGTGTATTTTAATTATTGAGATAAATGTTTTTTAATGTTATGCATGCGTATATGAATTCTTGTCCCGGCATTGAATGTTTGCCGTATATATGCTGTGCTCAACCCTAAGTCCCCTTCAGGGTGAGAAGGATGGAATATAAATGTCTTAAATAAATAAATAAATAAATTTAATTAATTAGGGTTGTTGTGGTTGTGGTTGTTGTTGTTGTGTGCATTCAAGTTATTTTAGACTCAACACTGGGTAATAAGCTACCAGTACTTCTAGTTCTTCTAAGAAATCTGGGAGGTGAGATAGACATTGTGAAAATTCTTCCTATGCACTCTATTGTGTATCTTTTTTAAATTAAGTTTTAAAATCTTGGAACTTAGTGGGCAATGCATTTGCTCATGAATGGTGTTTGCATTCCTCAGATCTTGTGCAGTTGTTCATGGCTGTTTTAAAGTTTAAACTTCAAACAAATCTCCTTTTAAGACTAGGTATGCAATCTCCTGTACTTTGTCACCCTCACCTCCCAACCATAGAAATTTGTTTTACTTTACTCCAGCACAACCAGGGGAGGGAGGTACATCTCTGACAAGTTCAGAAGAGCAATTAGATCTGAACCCATTGAAGCTGCCTAGTGACTGGGAAAAAAATGGAACTAGAAGTAACATCTGAGACTTCAGAGGTTTCCTACTCACTTTACCATTGAGGATTCAGATAGTACTCCAAGTCTCAGCATGTGCATTTGGAGCATATACAACCTCTTTTACCATTGAGAGTATCTGAAACTCCTGTTGACAGGAAGAAAATAATGCTGGGAGCACACATAGTGTTGTAATTGAGCCCTCGGCTACTACTAGTAGTAGTATTGGGGAAGATGCTGGGTCAATAGCATCAAGCAATAGTATGGAATGGGATGAGGCTCTGGGTGAACAAGGGTCTGCAGCTGGGAGGAAAAGGGCTGCTAGTGATTCTAGTTTGGAAGAGTTTGGAATAGAGAAAAAGGATCCAGCAGATACTTAGAGCCCCTTCTGATTCAGAAACCTTCCAAGGTTTTCCTGGGGAAGAAGAAATGTGATCAGAGGAAAGTGATACAGATCTAGAATCAACATTAGTTCAGGAAGTAAGGGATGTGTGTAACAAAGAGTCTAATTCTGATACCTTCTTTGGCTTTGACAGTGACTTAGACTGGCCTTCTGAGGGTTCAGAAACAGATTGGGACACTTTAAACTTTCAACAGCGTTGGCAAGATTGGAGGGGTGCACAGAGCACAACAGCTGTAGGAGATGCAGCAGCTGGTGCTCATGATCAAGGAGGGTCTTCAGACGACAGCGATGTTTAAGTGCTATATGAGAAATGGGTTTTTGGGGCTGCATTTGCGGCGGTCAAAGAGTTGATGTCTGGTTCTTGTCTCTGACATTCCTGTGTTCCTGATATCGAGTGCCTTGTTCCTGTTTCCAGATACTCGAGAGTTATGGGCTATTTCTCCACCTTGTTCTTGGGGTGAGCTGCTGTGGCAGCTCTAGTTGATGTTTGGGAAAAGGTGGGGGTTTGGAATTCAATGTCTGCTTTTCTGTTTAGTTACTTGCCATGTATTCCTGTGGCAGGGCTTGGTCTCCGCTGAGTCTACGTGAGTTCCTGCTACAGAGTTTGGTATTGTATGAAATGGAGGGAGGCTGACACTGTGTTTAATGGGGACTATGATTTGTGCTATTCATGTATACTCAGCTCCTGATTACCTTGGATCATCTCCTCCTTTCATCCATCTTTCTCCTGCCCTGGACCTTTGGACTGGATTTACGACCATGCTTCTGGATTTTCCCTTAGGACTTTGCAGATGGACGTCTGGTGTTTGTTTTGGGCTGTTTGCTACTTTGTTTTGTGGGGTTTTTTCCTGGGTTTTTTGAGGGTTTTTGAGCCAAGTTGGCTATTTTTTTTGTTAGTCCTTTTTCCATTTATTGTTCAATAATCCTTTTGTTATCCCCTTTTACTTCTGGGCTTGGCTTCCTTAGTGGCCAGCATAGAAGTTTGTTCATTTTGGGGAAGGGAGAAATGGAGTGAATCCACCCGTTTTTCCAGATAAGCAATCCTGCACACAAGACTTTATTCAATTCACAATCTCAACTAGTTCCTTTAACTGAATGGCTGAAAGATCTCTGTAAATCAAATTAATTTTAATTAATTGCTTATGGCAATGTATGAGAATTGTAAAAAAGTATTCATAATATGGAATGGAGGAATCGTTTCAATGTTTTGTAAACCTAGATGACTATGTGACTGTGAAAAGCATCAGAGCAAAACTAATACAAAAACATCAACAATTGGGACTGGAAATCCTTCAAAATCATCTACTGAATCTTCATGTACTCTTACAGGACTTTATAACGGCTGAATACCATTATAATTCCTCTACTGGGACTAGTATGATATATTACTGGAAGTTCCATGCAACTGTTTTCATATCTCATGCATTGGCATAAAACAGAAATCAAAAATGAATGAAATAACTTGACTTGCTTCTGATATTAATTTGATACTCATCGCTGATAACAGGTAATCATTTAAGATTTGGTGGAAGGGTTGTTAATAAAAGGAGATGGGTTGTATGGTAATCAAACACTGGAAGATAGAAGTCAACTAAATTAACAAGATAATACTCCAAGTGTCAGCTTAGATATGTAACATGTTTATTAGGATTCTCCTCTGGCCACTATGGCAAGAAGACTACGTCAGGCATACGATAATCACCACTAATTATGAAAAGTTTAATTTTTGTACAGTATTGTAGATCTTCTCTGTGGTGTTTCTGAGAATACAATGCAGCACTGCCATATGCAGTGGTCTGCATTTGAAAGCTATTCATGCACATCAGCCCTCACATAACAATCCATTGTCATTCTTCACCTATGGTCTACTGCTCTATAAACAAACACTGGAGAAGGATACAACTGCTCCTGCACCTTAGCTCATGGGGATCTTTGGGCAACTAAATATTGTTCCCTAGATATTTTTGGGTTACAATCTTCATGGCCCATTAGCCAGTTCTAGAACTGGTGGAATTCTAACAAAATCCACAGTACCAAAGTGACTGGGAAGTTTGTGTATCTTTCAGTGGTGCCTACAATTACCTTTGATTTTTTTCCTACAATGTCTGCTTAGATTACCTGCAAGGCTGAGCTTTCAGAAATGAATGATGAACTTTTAGAAAAGTAACTTTTTTAAAAAAATCTTTTTAGGATGCAATTGTATATATATTTGCCAATTCTAACACCGTTATGTAAGTCAACGAGATTTATGAACACATTATTGAACAAATCATCTCCCATGAAATGCAGCTGTTGTTGTCATCACCAAAGACAAACTGTTCAAAGATCATTAATCAAGCAGACCCATAAATGCTGAATGGTTTGTCATTGGCTCAGATATGCTATACTGTATTTTAAACAGTGTGAAAAAACATTTTAATGTTATAATTTTCATAGTTTTTCTGGGTACTGAGTTGGAAAAACACAATTAAAATGTTGTATTGCACATAGTTCTTCCACAAATTTGATATTTTTATCAATTCTTTTATTGCACTGTTTTGATTAAGTGTGGATACTGACACTCTAATGCAATTTCTTTTGCGGCTTTTGAGCAGATTATTGTGTTTTGAAAGTCTATTAGAAGACTTTGAATGAATCTATACTATATAATTAATGCAGTTTGATATGTGTTTAACTGCCATGGCTCAATGCTATGGAATCATGGGATTTGTAGTTTAGTGAGGCACCAGCACTCTTTGGCAGAAAAGGCTAAAGCCAGCATACATTTTTGAAAGACCCTAACATTTGCAGCCCTGTGTTATTAATAGTTCCTAGTCAATTCTGGAGAAAATTGTTTGTATTTTACTGCTGAATTTCTTTCCATGGTCCAAAATGTATTTTGCCCACCTGACTGCTACCTATCATTCTCACTCTAACCTCATTCGCTTCTCACATTGGCTGCCTCCCATCCTGACCGTTTGCCAATGCCACCACAGATGGTGGAGTCCATAGCAGTACATAAAAAACTGAGGTGGCTATATTGATTCCTAAGTATAAAAGAAAATTCAAAATAGCTACCAAGGGGGTTGGACTGGATGGTCCAAAATGTCACTTCCAACTCTATGATTGTATTCTATGATTCTATCCAGACACAGCATCATTTCCTTAATTTTTAAAAAAGTTATGGAATAAAGTTGCCCTGCAGCAGTATAAACTGAATTTTCTTTAAATGAGCACATGCCACATAAAAACATGCTGTTTATCATAGAGAAAGCAGCTGGGATCCCACTGATGAGCACAGTGATGGTAGTTTATTTTGCATTTCAGCAAGGGAAACATCAATACAAAATAGCACAGTGATGACACAAGTCTGTAATTATAAGCAATGTATGTGTGTGGGGGTTTTTTTTTTAAAAAAAATGTTAGGCTGTATAACATCATGCCCAGAAGATGCCCAGAGTAAGATCAGATACATGAGACAGCAGTAGCTCTTATACTATGGACTTGCAATCATTTCTTTATTTAGTTAGGACATTGTAGACAGGCTGAGTAGTAACAAAAGGAGAGCAAGTTCAACATGAACTGCTAGTAAGTATTTATTTCAAAGATTTTTATCCATCCTCTAGGAACCAGTCCATAATAATGTCCCAAAACTACATCATCTGAGTCAACATATTACTAAAAAGTTTGTGGCATGCTTCTAGATGTCATAGAATCAATTACTGTTGCAATAAGGAATAGTCCACAGAAGGAGCGAACTGGACATGTTACAGGATTTCTCTTCAGAAATAATACATGACCATATGGTCAATTTAATTTTGCTGTGCAATCTGTCTCTCTACTGAAATAATGCTTGTTTAGTAAAATTGCCTACTGTATAAACTCATGAACAAGCCAACTTCATGTACAAGTTGAGGGTAGGTTTTGAGACCAAAATTATGGATATTGATATGACCCATGGATAAGTTGAAGGTCATTCTGCAGATAGAGGAAAGTACCAATGCAACCTCAGGGATCTGCCACCCTGGCTGTTGCTGCTATTTACCCACCCAGCCATTCATAAAGGACAGAAGTGGCACCATGGTAGACCGAGTACAGGGAATTGGTGCATCTTTTAGGTTCTCCCAGGATGTATTAAGCTGTTGCCTTTCTCCATCCTACTCAGAGAAGGGGATAGTTTGCATTAAATATATAATAGTAAAAGTACAGTACTTACTCTGAATCACAGCCTGGATTTATATTGTCATATAATCCAGTTTCTGGATCCAGATTACCTGGTTTGAAGTGGAGTATATGAGTTTACAATGCCATATAACACAGGGCCCTTCTATACTGCCATATTATCCAGATTATCAAATCAGATAATCCACATTCTCTGCTTTGAACTGGATTATATGAGTCTACACTCATTTTGACTGACTGTTTTATTTGTATTCAGGAGTTACTGTATATGACTAGGTTGTTTATATTGTCATGTTGTAAGCCGCTCTGAGCCCTCGAGGAGTGGTGGCATATAAGACCGAATAATAAATAAATAAATAAAAATACACTGCCATATAACCCAATCCAAAGCAGATGATCTGGATTTTATGTGGCAGTGTAGAGGCAGTGTAATGAAAAATGTATACATTGGACTTGCAATTGAGCCCTCAGCTCTGCCTGCTAGTAGGGCTGAGGAGGATGCTGAGTCATCAGCATCTGAGTGTAGTATGGAACTGGGTGGGGCTGAGAGTAACCTAAACGCTGGAGCAGGCAGAAAGAGGACTGCAACAGGCAGAAAGAGGACAGCAAGTGATTCCAGCAGGGAAGGTTTGGAACAAAGAAAGAGAATTCGGCAAATACTTATGTCTCCTACTGACTTTGAGTCCTTTGAGGGTTTTCCCAGGGATGGGGGAAGCTCATCAGAAGAGAGTGATACTGAGTTAGATTGGACTCTGGTATAGGAGGTTTGGGATGTGTGTAATGCAGACACCAGTAGTGATATTTTTCTGGGGTTTGATCGTGATAAAGACTGGCCCTCTGAAACCTCAGAGAATGATTGGGATATGCTAAGTCTTGAAAGACGCTGGGGAACTTGGAGGGACTCACAAAGGGTATCAGCTGCAGAGAGAGAAGCAGCTGCAATGCCTAATCAGGAGGAGTTGTGCTCTTCAGGCGAGTCTGAAGGTTTAACTCTGCCCTTTTTGGGCTGAGATGCTGCTGCCGCAGTTGGGAAAAGTGGGTCGTTTTGGGGTTTCAATGTTCTGTTTTCTGCCCCTTTTGGACTGAGATGCTGCTGCCGCAGTTGGGAAAGGTGGGTGGTTTTGGGGTTTCAATGTTCAGTTTTCTGTCCAGCTACAGCCATGTGTTCCTAGTGGCGGGGTTTGAACTCTGCTGGACTTTCTATGAGTTTCAAGCTGCAAGAATGGTATTGTATGCACGGAGGGAGGTTGACAATGTGTTTTATGGGGATTACGATATGTGTTGTTCCTATACATGTAGGTCCTATGGACCTTGGATTGTCTCCTCGTTTCTCAGTCATTCTCCTGCCCACGACTCCAGACTGGTTACTGACTACGCTATTGGCTCATCCCTCGGAGGACGTCACAGAGGATGTCCTGAGTTTGTTTTGGATTCCTTCTTCAGTGATTTTTGGGCTTTCCCTGAGTTTTTGTGGATTTTTGCCAGTTAGGCTTGTTTTTTGTTAGTCCCATTCCCATTTGTTGTGCAATAAACTCTTTATTATCCCTTTTATCACTTGGGCTTGGCTTTAATTGGCGTCTCCATCACGATAGGACTAAACTATAGAGTATCTATGTAACAATATGTTTATTACTATTTACTTTTCATTAATTATTATAACAACTATATGATGAATGTTTAAGAATCAATGAAACAGATACGGTGTTGTTTGCAGATACTATATAATAACCATACACATACTCATGTCATTATATTTTATTTTAAGGAATCTGTTTGCGACGTTTGACGTGGGTCGATATAGTAATCCCTCTACACACTTCAGCCTTGAGAAAGTCTCAAAAGAGACGAAATGGAGGATCCAATTGATGCGAGCTTTTCTGATGGCTGTCTAATAATACATAAGAGGGTTGACCAGACTACGTCCATGATTGAAGAATTAATATCTATTATCATTGAGATATGGGCAGTCGCTGATGTGAATACGGCACCGATACAACCTGTATGATATACTAAGGATATATAAGGACTTTTCCAGTGACTAGAATTGAACTATTTCTTTCCTCTTTACTTTAGGGAATTCTGGAAGAAACTGCTAAGTGAAAGTTAGATTGAGCATAATAACTTGTTCTATACTCAAACATAGGAATACAGGAGTTTCTCAACAGAGTAAGTTGCTCTCTCAGAAGCAAACAATAGATGACCAATTCAAAATTTGTCCTAATAGATACCTGAAATGCACAGCTTGCTGAAAAATTACCTTAGCACATGTGCAGTACAATAGGACTTTGCCAACTCACTGGAAACTATGAGTGATTCTACACAGACACTATAACACAGTTCAAAGTAGGCTCAAGAGTGCAAGATTAATCAAGAGTGATACATCACTTGAAGTCTGAGTTTAAGCCAAAATATGGTGCAGCTGATCTCTATGTATTCCAGATCAAAGGCAAAATCATTGCTGCAAAATGCACAGAAACTGTAGATACCCAGTCCGCTGAAGCATAGTAAAAGATTCCAAAGGAGAGGTTGCCAAAAATGCCCCAAGAGCATGACCCCCTGGGAGGGATAATGGATTGACTACAATTCTACATTTCCCCTTTTTCTCACCTGTATGCCTATGGTTTACTGATAAGCATGTTTTTAGGAAATGGAGGGAGGGGAGAGGGGGGAACCCTACAAAGCATTTTGAGGCAAGGTTCCATGGTCAGTGCAATCACCTTCCTGACATCTAACCAGTTCTAGACCAGTCAATCTAATCATCCCACAATGAAACCTGTTTGTTTCAATCCACTTCCGAAGTCGTTGATGGTTGTGTCTGTATAACCACCACTCTATATTAGAGTGTGAGAACTAGTGGTTCAGTGTTCTAGTTCTACACTGTAGCTGGCTGCCAGAATGTGAGATAGAAATGCATTTCTTTCAGTAAAGCTGAATCTCTGATTCAACAGCATTCTCTTCTAAATTTTCCATAGGCTACTGGGTGAATTAATTCCTCTTCACCCTTCCTACAGAATTTTCTGCTACTACTGATTCTTGCTAGAAACTCTGAAGTATACTGTAGCTTCAGGGCAGTCTAGACAGATAGACCAGGGTAGATTCATCCCAGTCTGGTGTCTGATGAGACACTGGTGCAGTCAAACTTTCTCTGCACTCATCAGCTGGGAAATGTGTTGGATTGTGGCTGTGCTACTGCTGCTGTCACTCCTAGCCGGCCACAGAGTTTCATGGAAGCTCCATGTGTTTGTGGGTGTCTCTGCTGACATTGGAATGGGGTACTTGCATAATCAGGAATAAATAGGACAACATGGAGAAGATAAGGTGAGCACTGCCCCAGAGGAGTTACTGAACTTTGTGTTTGTGCAAACAACTGCCCAGTGTAGATGGGCACTCTGTCTTGATAAAGCCAGGTCAACAGATGCCAAGGGTTTAAAGAAGTCAAACAACTTCCATTGAATCAAAAACAGTTCATGTCTAACTTTCTGTTTAGTTCATAAGAGTTTTTTCATTTCTTCTAAATTTTATGGATGATGCCTTTCTTTGTACAAGGTTTAGATTTATTTTTAAACCCAAGGAGTACTATATTAATAGAACTTTTTAAAAATAAGCAAGATCCTTTGACTTAATTTTTGACAAGCATTAGTATAATTCCCATGTTCAGTGCCTGAAAGACTGTACTTATATGACTGATGCCCGTTCATGGTTCATTGGTCAAATTAATCTGATAGCAAATGACTAAATTGAAAATCTGTGGGTTGAGCTCTTGATGAGTTTTGGCAGAATGCTAAGCAGGCAATTGTAGGCTTATTAATGAAAAAGGAGATGGATGGAAACTGAAAGTACTAGGAACTGACAGATTTAAAGTTAAATGTTGCAAAAGCAATTTTGTCAAACAGGGAAATATTGTATTAAATCTTTTAACTTTAATACAGGAAACTCAGGATATCACCATGGGTGCTATAATGTTTCAAGACCATTGAATTTTGAGAAATGACTTTGACTAATAAGCTTCAGGAAAAGAGCTGGAAGCATCCACTAAGTAAACCTTCTAGCCCTATGAATTAGAACTTTAAAACTCAACTAATGCCTGAATTATGGAGGAAACACAATCCACCCCTGACACCAGCCATAATTTCAGCATCATGACTTCCCTGGAGGCTTATAAAACTCTTGTCAAGGGGCTATCACAAAATATTACACAGGCTAGAGTGCCAAATATGCAGAGTTATTTTTTCCTCTGTATGAATTTTGATGAGCATTTGGTAAAGAATCCTCTCAATAACCAATGATCAACTTAAATTACCAGTTTAATATTCATCTTTAATTCTCAATGAATAAAGTAGTAAAAATGGATTGAACATACTGACTACTTTTATATTTCAGAGAGCAAGCTGGATCTGTCATATGAACGAAATATTTCAACATTATGTTATAGGTACAAGTACAAATTTTTCTAGGTTGCACATTTAAGGGTTTTTTGTGTCTGTGTAGTGCATATGCTAGGGAACTTGTCACACGTGCCACTAGAATTCCCCCGAATCACCCTGGATTGTGGCAATCCTGGCAGTGCCTGCACAGCAGGCATGGAGACTTGTTTCCACACATACTGCACCATCCTTAAGCTGGCCTCCTTAAGCTTAAGGAAAGCCTCCTTAAGCTGGCCTGACCCATCTTTCCTTATGGAAAGACAGGGAGCCTCCTATCATGCACCATCAACAATTATTTTGTGGTGGAAGGGCTTTTTCCCCATTTTCACCACGGAGCTGTATCTGAAGTATTTTTAATATGTGTAATGAGAACCAGTGAGCTTTGTGGTGGAAGCAGAAAAAACCTGTCACAGACTCCAAAATTAAGCCCATATGAAGAGGTCCTAGGAAGTTAAGAAAGGTTTTAATAAAACCAATTCTATGTAAACATCAATTTCAATATTATAAACACTCATTTTTATTAGAATTGAAAAGACTTTTTTGCCCAACATATCCTGTGGCTTTCACTGCACCAATACATTTAGAATCTCTTCTAAGTAGATTATTGTATAAATAAGGAGTGTTTTAATATTTGTGGTCATTTGTAAGCATTAAATAATGTTTTCTGGCCGAATGGCTTGCATAGCCAATTTCAAATATGAATTAGAAAAAAATAAAGAGTTACCATCAGTAATATTACAGTATCATTGGTAGCATATCTATAGTTATCAATCATTACTTGTGGAATTTTAGGCAATTAATTATGAAAGTATGGAAAATGCATTCTCATACCAACCTTTCTACCAGTTCTACCAGTGAGGCTGACCTGGGAGTAGAAAAATAACGTGACCAATGTTTTTTTTTATGGCTGTACAGTTAGAACTGTGTGGTACAAATTAGACATTAGAACCAAGAAGTCCATAGAATAGGTTAAACTGGTAAACCAAATCATCCTTAGGATTGGCCATTTGCTCTCTATATGGCTACAGCACCCGTTCCTGGAGCTCAGGGTACAGGAGCTCAGCATACAGGATGAGATGAAAGGGAGAGACAAAGCATTTGACCGTTTAATATGAATCCTCTACCCTCTGTAGGAGGTTTTGCACAAATGAATGAGCAAAACCAGTGAAAAGCATCACTATCCTTAGTCCAACAATAGCATACAATGAATACAGTTTTGCTCATGAAAACTCTGGGTGCCATTAGAACAGTGGTTCTCAACCTGTGGGCCCCCAGGTGTTTGGGCCTACAGGTTGAACCACTGCATTAAAACTATGAAATTATCTCAGTTCAGATTTTCCACATTGTGTGTAACTTCATGAATGTCTACCACATTCCATTTATTTAAGTTTTTTCCTGTAGTTATACCTGCAAACTATGTAGCCTTTCCCATCCCTGACCACTTTTGTTTATCATTTTCTGCACCCCTTTCAGTATAAAATGAAAGAAAATATATCCTCTTTTTTGCTCTTTCTTTTCTGTATCTTTTTCAGCAATATGATTTCCTTACAAGCTGGAATTACTTGAACAACCCACTGAATGTTTATAAACAGCTGCACCATAGATCTGTATAAGGGCATTACAGTTCTTCAATATTTATGTATTGCTTATCTAATCATTCCTACCATCAAACTCACAATTCTTATAAGCTGCCACACATTGGGTTGACATTTATGCTGAGCCTTCTACTGTGGCTTTAATATCTCTGTCATCATTCATCTTGGTCTGTTCATATGTCATTGAGTATAAATGTGAAGTGAATATTTATCCTATAAGATGTGTCATCTTGCTTACACGGAAACTTAGTTGCCACTGTGCTGCCCACTCTATTAATTTGGAGAGGAAAGTCAGAGTTCTTGTTGTCACCATACTACATCAGTGGACAGGGACACACTTTTCCTGTGGTTGTGCAACAGCAGCAAGAGAAAGTAGGTTCTGGCCCAGCTTACTTGTCCGAACGTATCTCCCCTTATGTTCCACCTCGAAATTTACAATCTTCTGGGGAGGCTCTGCTCTCAATCCCACCTTTGTCGCAAATACATTTGGCGGGGACAAGGAATATGGCCTTCTCGGTAGTGGCCCCTCACCTGTGGAACTCGCACCCCAGCAAAATAAGATCAACTTCTTCCCTTCTTTCCTTTAGAAAAAAAACCTAAAGACGTGGCTTTGGGACCGGGTGTTTGGTTGATGCGGAGCAGCGGATGGACAATTGAGTAATGACAATGTTGTGGAGGCGGACTGTGGATTGGCTTGGACAGCCCATGAACGTGGAATGGGGATTATGTAGTTGTTCTGGTATTAAATGATTTTAATCTGTTGTTATATTTGATGTGTTGTAGTTTTGTACTTATGTATACGGCATCGAATTGTTGCCTTTTGTCAGCCACTCTGAGTCCCCCTTTGGGGGTAAAAAGGGCAGGTTATAAATGAAATAAATAAATAAATAATAATATGCAAAAATCTTACGGATCCAAACTATCAGTTCTCCCATACAAAACTGAGGTATTTCTTCTTCAAAAACTGAGGTCTTTCCCTACTACTCCCATGACCATTTATTTAATATGCTGCCTGCCTCTCAGAGTGGGCTCTTTATACCACTGTAACTTCATTAACTAGGTTTTGAGCAATTAACAGCCTGCCACCATTTTCAGCATAATGAATATTACAGGATTGATGCGTAACCCAGAGCCAGCATGATGAAGTGGTTTGAGCATTGGACTATGATTCTGAAGAACAAAACCTGAATTCTCACTTGGCCATGGAGACCCACAAGGTGGGAAAATAACTCTCTCATTCACAGAGGGAGACAAAGGCAAACCTCCTCTGTACAAATCCTGTCAAGAAAACTGTGCTATGTTTACCTTAAAGTCACTATAAATTGGAAATTGTTCAAATGCACACAACAACAAATCATCTAATATAGAAGCATTTCTAATGAACTTTATCAATTGGTTATTTCTATCTTGTCTAGATGTAAAACATACTATCAGAGGATCCTGTCTAGCTGCCTACCCCCCCCCCCCCCCGACTAGGGATTCTAGAAGTATAGAATTGTATATGCAAGAATTTAAGATAGTGAAAATCTTCAGGGTTACATTACAAATGTTTTGCAGCATTCCTTCAAGCAAACAACTGAGAGGTGTGATTGATGATACTGTAGGACCCAGCCTGTTTTGGTGCCTCAGGAATATGATTATGGTTATGTTCAATTCCCTTCAGAGCAGGACCCTTCAGAAATTTCCATGTTGGATTTTAATGTAGATTCACAGGGGTTTGTGAATGGAGAAGAAACAACAGGCCAAAGTGAATTGGAGGACTCTGGGATTGTTAGCTCCCAAGATAGAATTATCTTGAGACAGAATGATATGAGCCAGCTTAAGTCTGCAGATAGGGAAAATGAAAGGAATGTGCTAACTCGCAAACCAGAGGAGGCAACCTTTGATAGGAGAGGACGAATCTTTCAAGACCGCCACCTGGTTTGGGGAGTCAACTGGTCTGCTTGGCTAAGAGAGAAAAGCATAACATATAAAGTACATATTTACTAATATAATCTTTGTATTTTTCTTCAACAGTTGATCTTTCCAAAGAAACATGCTAACAGGACATTTAGTGATATGTAATTTATTGTCAGATCTATAATATGAAAGGTTCAATTTCTACTCCCCTGCAATTAATAGTTGACTAGCATTTACTAAAAAGGGTTTATAAATAGTTGTCAAGCATAATCTCTGTAAAAATAACTGATAATGTTGTATAATAACACCCTCAATCTTGCTTACTGTTGAATTCATTCATGGATCGATACAGAAATAAAAATAACTATCTCACTATAAATTCACAGCCAAGTTAATCTCTATCAAATGCAGCTGTTTCAAATGGGCCAATTGTAGAGATAAACTGTCTTGTTCTATAAAGTTCTCAAGGGCATTTGAATGAACAAAATTGCTTGAAAAACAGGTCTCAATGGAACCTACCCAACAGAAATTTTACTGCAGTTTTCTATCAACAGGGGAAGGAACAATATAGTTCACATTTTTTGGTGGCTATTATTTCCTTTGTCATAAAATGTGAAGCTCCAGTGCATAGTAATAAATTGCCTGGCCATCTTATAAAATAGAGAAAAGAAACTGTGCTATTATAAATCTTTGAATTTTTCCCTGTTGAATTGATTTTATTTTTTATTTTAAATTGTCTGGTAATACCTTTTCCCTTGACCTCTGAGGCAACGATCTCATGATCATCCTGGACTGAATTTCTTTTATGTATAACTAGTGAATGAATGGTTTATTGTACCAGCCATAGGCCATGACATCAAATAACATACAACCTTTAAAAGGATAATAAGCACTTTCCAATATAAACATTAACACTTATTCTATATACTGGCCCTTTAAAACGATAGTAGCAGTGACATGATAACAATAACAATGTCTGATTTGTATCATCCCAAACTATTTCCATGTATAACATGTGTGTGTGTGTGTGTGCTAAAGATAAGGTATATAACATACCACATGTATTTGCAGAACAGAGAACTTTTAAAACCCTTACGTTTCAGACCCTACTATAGGGTCTGAAATATAATAATAATTACCCTTGGTTTGTGTATACATATGTGTATACATTTTAGATAAATTGGTTCATTTGGCAAGATGATCAGAAAAGGAAGAATACTATTGCCTTTTTATGTGTTAATTAGTATATTTTAATTCATCGGGATATATTATTTTTTCCCACCTGATATGGGATAAATGTTTCTATCGTAATCCCCTCAAGGAAGTAATCCTACATTTTAATATATATTAATACATTTCAGTTTAAAATAAATTTTAAAGAGCTCTGTGTTCAAGGCATAGCTGCTATAGTATAAGTGGTCCCCTGTTTGTTGTTACTTGCAATGTGACTGGGAAAGCATAGTGCTGCCAAACAATTTGCAGCAATAGTAGGTAGGGTCCTTTTATATAATTTTCCCCAGTGGGATTTAGAATATTTCTTGTCAAACAAAAAAGAGAGTACTGGTAATTTACTTGTTTCATTTCATTTGTATGCTGCCTTTTCCCCAGATAATTACACTCTCAACTTCTGGAACTATTTCATCAATGTTGCCTTTGAAATATCTTGCAAATCTCTTGGGAAGACAGGCAGACAAATATCAATGTACTGGAAGCAGCAAAGACTTCCAACACTGAAGCAATGATCCTTCGCAATCAATTTTGCTGGACTGGCCATGTTGTCTGAATGCCTGATCGCCATCTCCCAAAGCACTTACTTTATTCTCAGCTCAAGAATGGAAAACAGAATGTCAGTGGACAGCAAAAGATATTTAAAGATGATTTAAACACTGAGAACTGCAAAATCTGGCCCTTGAGTGTTTTAACTGGAGGTCAGCTATTACCAACAAGTGCTGCGGATTTTGAAGAGACATAAATAGAGGGCAAAAAACAGCAAAACTTTGTCAGGACTACTTTTCAACTGGAAATGTGAAAAGACCATGTGAAAGACCATGCAGACCCAAAATAGGTTCCACAGTCATTTGTGGATCCACTACTAAAACACTACACTTGGAAGACAATCATACTTGGTGTTAAGTGATAGCCTATGATATGATGTATATGTGTTTGGATGTGTCCAATTAAACATCCCTACATTAAACAGTAAAAATCATGTAGAAGATACACAAAAGTTAATTTTAAAAACCATCACATCCCAACAAGAATCTTCTCTTCTTACATATTAAAAAACTTACATTAAAATGTATTTCCATGGTGCCAAAATAAAAGCAGGGAGGGGACCAGCCTAACCTCTCACAGGAAGGAATTCCAGAGAGTGAGAGCAGTCAGTCTCCGATGCCCTCACTAAATTTTATGGCTAAAATCTAGGAAGGGGGTGGAACATCTTGGGCCTTCACCAAGCAAGCATGTGGTGGTTGTGGGTAAGAGAGATAGCCTTTTGTCTGTACATCTTAAAACTAGTAGGTCATATGGGAAGATCTGGTCTTTCAAATAGCCTGTATTGGTTGTATAGGGCTATATAGGTTATGACCTACAATTGTGCCTAGAATCATAGCCAGTAAAGTTGTTTTAAGAAGGTGTTATATCTTCTTTATAACTTGTAGGCAACATTCTGGCTATAGCATTTTGGACCTGCTGAAGTTTTCAAATAGTTTCTAAAGGCAGCTGCACGTAGAGTGAGTTCCAATAATCCAAATAGGATGTAATCAAGGCATATGTCACCGTAGACAGATCTGATATCTTAAAGAATGGGTGTCCCTGATGCATTATTTTTAACTGTGAAAATGGGCTCCTGCTCAGAGTTGAATCCAGGAGAACCCCCCAAGCTGTGAATTTGAGATTTCAGGGAGAGAGTAACACCAACTAGCACAGGCAGAATCCCTATCTCCATTTCAACTGAACAGCAGCAGCTCTGTCTTGTTTGGATTAAGTTTCAATTTGTTTAGCTTCATTCCATCCATTACTGATATCAGACAATGGTTTGCTACTAAGACAGGTTCCTTGAAATAAGAGGAAAAGAAGAGACAGTGTTGATTGTCATCAGTATATTGGTGACATTGACCTTTAAAACTCTGGGTGATCTCGCCAAACCATTCCATGTCCATGTTAAACTGCAGGAGGACAAAACTGAAACCTGAGGAGCTTCACAGGGTATCAAACAAAAGTCTTCCTGCACCACCTTTAGAGTTCATTCCTCCAAGAAAGACTGGAATCACTGCAGAACAGTGGCCTCAAGTCCCATCCCAGAGAGGCAGCCCAGAAAGATACCATGGTCAATGGGATTGAAAACAGCTAAGAGTTTCAGCAGAACCAACAGAGACAAACTCACCCTGTCCAGTCTGTTGCACAGGTCAACCACTAAAGTGAACAAAGCTGTCCCTGTCCTATAATTTAAAATGGGCCTAGACAATCTGTGTCATCCAGAAAAATGCTCCAGAACCATGCTCAATAATGGAATGCAAGGAGGCCTTTTTTCAATATACAATTAATGTTTGTATCATTGTGCACAGTATAGTAATGACAGAGATATATGTATTTCTTCCCTTTTCTCCCTGAGCATTGAAAATAAAGTGAATTGAATGACATGACAATTAGGATAGATTAAAGATAAATATCTATTGCTATAGAATTTGCTGCTACAGGTGAATACCTTTTGTGGCTACAAGTGGATGCCTTTTGATGCTACAGGCAGATACTTTTGTAGTATAATTATGCAAATGCATGACGATTACCAGCACCTATTAGTCATGATGACCATATTAGTTCTTATTATTGAAAAACCACAATAAGTTCAGCAAGTGTTTTGTAAGAATCTGGTGCTGATTTTAGTGGATTTAGAGTGCAACGTCCTCCAGTAGTTTTGAACATTAACTATGGAACTGATCACATTGTCTTCTGGCTCTGTCCTAGGGTGCTTCCAGGACGGAGCCCAACAGAGCCCATTACATGATGCAGGGCTACTTCCAGTGGGGCTCTGTCCTTGTTCCATCCTGGAAAAATCCCAGAGAACACAGGAGGCTTCCCATCTTCTCATTGCTTAGAATGGGGCCAGTGCACAAGGGAAGCCAAACAGTGACGCTTTCCCTCGTGTGATGAGGAAAGTGGAGATGAAGGCAATGTGAGGCAATGATTTCCCCTGCTGACCCATGGATTTACCACATTATCCAGTGAATCCCCCGGCTGTTGATGGCACTTGGAACCTCAATGTGATGAAGTCCAATGTGTACCTTTAGCCACCACAGAATGCTGGGAGTTGCACAGTAAGACAGCTGGAGGGTGCCATGTTTGGGGAAAGTTGGTGTAATTGAACAGAAATTTTAATTCCTTTCCTCCCAAGTCACATAAAAGCTAGCTTCAGGTTTTACTATGTGAAAATACAGGGTGTCTGCCAAAAATGTATATGTAGATTCTTTGGCTATTTTGACCATTAATTGTATTTCACGTAGAAACAGAAAAGAATTAAATAAAGGTGAATCAACACTAAGGATACATTTCATCTTGTCTTAGCTATGAAAAGGCAAGGGTTAGATATTTAATACATGGAAAAACTAACACCAAAGGAGTGTTTGGAATTAAGCCAATACTTAATTAACATTCTGGCAAAGGAGGAACATAAAAGAGGAAAACATGAGGATGTACAGGAGATGAGGCAAAAGTGATTAATGAGACACAGACCAATTTTATAGACTCTGTGTTCAATGCATCTAAAGCTCCCCCAAAACAAAACAAAAACAAAACCCCAGCAATCCCAAATAGAAATAACTAGTTGTAGCACACTTTAAAAACTTAATCTTTGCATCCAAGATGCCTAAACAAGGATAGACACAGACGGAAATGTAATACCCAAGTTCCTGGTTCATTTCTTAAAAGGAGCCAAGAATCAAAAATTATTGCAATGATTAGTATCTTTCTTTCTTGAATTTCCTTTTAGGCACAGCTTGGATCAAACACCCTGTAGATTAGGAGTGATACAGCTAGTTTTGCATGCTTGGGATAAATGATTTTACAGCTTTTATATGCCACAGGGAGCTAGCTAACGAGTGGAATTAGATACTTTCAGAAAGGAAAAAAAGATTAACTCCGCTTCTTTCGGGTAAATGGAGTTGTCAGTGCTGCCTACTGGCCCTATTTAACAGAAGGACCTCATAGACAGGTTGCAGGGACAGATGTTTTATCTGGGAACTTGTCCAGATCTTTAAACACGCATGCGCATATGTGCACACACAGATGATTTTACACATAACATTTGCGTTTTTGATTCTTAATAAGGGCTCCAGCAGTACTGTGTGCTTATAGGGAACAAATGATTAGATACTTCGTGGCTGATGTCTTTGGGCAGAGGTTTACAAAGATTTCATGTTGGCAACACACATTTTAGACATGCATCATTTAGCGACACAGTAATTCAGTTTTAATAGCACAATGTGTGGGATGCTCCAGAGTTTAACCCAAACTCTAGAGCATTTCCTGACTTTTCTTACTATGATGCTAAATTGGTCTAACCCCGTTTAAACCACAGTAAGGACCTGAAATTTCTGGATGTCATTGAGGCACCAAGGAGACTACACACCCAGTGTAGGGCCGGCTTTATCACAACAGGTTAATCACCAGCTGCAGCTACAGTAAATCTTGCCAACCGAAAGGTTGACAGTTCAAAGCCAGGTCAGGGTGAGCTTCAGCCCAGCTCCCCTGTCTATCCAGCAGATCGAAAACAGCAATGTGAGTAGATGAACAGGAACCACATTAAGCAGGGAAGTATTTTAGGCATGGCTTTTTGTAGAAAGGTTTATGAACAAAAGAAGTTCTTTGGCAAGGAGATGGAGCGACAACACCAAGCACAGCCTCCAAAAGACGCTGAATAATGAGAAAGAGCCTAAATATTCCTCTATTTGTTGTCTGTCTTGTCATTGTATAATTGGCATTGAATGTTTGCCGCATATGTGTTCTGTGATCCGCCCTGCGTCCCCTTTGGGGTGGAATATAAATAAATTTTATAAACACTATTGAGTCTGTGTAATGAGCCCTCAATCTCCCTTTCACCATAAGAATGCATGTTCAATTCAAAACTAAATGAAAAGTAGTAGTGAGTAGGATTGCAAGGTCTCAGGGCTTCATTATCTCCATGCAAAAGACAAGAGTACAGTTTCTCCACCTTGGGGGGATTAGTTTCAGGCAAGAGGGGTAGGCTGTGTGCAAATCCCCTGTTTACCTAACAGAGCAGAAACTTCATACAGTTGACAAGGATTCAGAGAATCTATAATTTGCTTAATTAATTTCCTCTTTCCCTCCTATACATTGCGGTTTCATGGTTTATGCGCCACTCTACATCTACTTTTTGGCTAGTTATATGAAATCTTCATTATTTCATACCCTGAGGATGGAATAATATATTTATTTCATCTTAATCTAGGAACAGTTCTTTTAGCTAAAATTAGTGTGGAATAAAAGGGATGTGCTTTTGTTATTTTTGCAGTGAATTAATGTTGGGATGTAGAGAGAATGGTGACCATTCTGGCTGAAGCAAACAACAGCACAACACGAGAAAGGTAGGATTGGGTACATCCACTTGATTCTTATAGCATCAGAAGATAATAATTTCCCTTCAGGGTTGGAACAAGGACTTCATTTGCTCTCATTGACCTTGCCAAACACCCAAATCTAATTGTTGTCACAAGATCACACTAATCAGATATATGGAAATTGATTTTAAAAATGTGAAACAAAATGAAATAATAAAAATTGATGATGGAACAATAAAAGAATGGGATGAGTTAAAGGTATAAAGTAACTGGTTATTATGGAATGGAATGACTCTGAGGATCATAGAATGGAAGAGGAGGAAAAAGCCAAGTTTTAAAAT
Source organism: Anolis apletophallus (assembly GCA_030556195.1). Taxonomy (NCBI): domain Eukaryota; kingdom Metazoa; phylum Chordata; class Lepidosauria; order Squamata; family Anolidae; genus Anolis; species Anolis apletophallus. Next base: position 76,644,341 of record JARBWK010000001.1, read on the forward strand.
CGAAAATAGAGAAAGGCAACATATGATATATATTTAATAAAATAATAGAAAAACAACGTATTTTGAAAAATATTTTGATTGAGAAATGAAAGATAAATTAAACAGCAATGAGAATAAAATTGAAAAATGGCATCAAATCAACTAAAAAAGCTAAACACCTAAGGATTAAGAAAACACAATGTAAAATGATGACAAAATAGTATTGAACTCCACATCAATTGGCCCATATTACAAAAAAACCATCAAAATTGTGCTGGCATAAATGTAACGGGAAAAGCGACAATTTTTAAAATTAAAAACTAAGAATGAGATGCAGAAAATATTAGGGAAAAACAGAGTTCAACAAACCCCCCAATTCTTTAACTCACAAAATGGAAGGTAAAGGTGGAAATAAAAAATGGGCCAAAATCATAAAATACATGATAGCAGCAACCCAATCAATGGTAGCCTTAGAATGGAAAAAGAAAAAGAAATGGGAACTTTAAAAATTGTATGAATATTTATCAGATTATATGCTTCAAGATTACATCACTGAAAGGAGAATAAAATATAGGAATGGACATCCTAAGGAGAACTAGGAGTAAACATAGAAAGGGCTTATAGCCAAAGTAAAAGGGAAATGAACATACAAGGAATTGAATCAGACAATCTTCATGATTGAACAAATAAAATAATACAAAGAGCAGAGGTACAACTGTTCTTGGAGGGAAAGGGGAGGGAAGGAGAGAAATTGGAGCTATATAAGTAGCAGATAAGTATAGAAATGTAAAGGATAGAAAAACATGAACAATCAGAATATTATGAAAATATATGAGAAAATTTGTAATGGTGCCTGTAACAATGTTATAATTTACACACACACACATACACACACACATATATAACAAACAAGATCATACTGATAGGTTGAATTTTGGAGTATTTTGCAGAGCAATCAGAGGTCAACCTGAAATCATAAATCACCACATCCTTACCTGTGTACTAGCTGTTTGCGGCTTACACAAATGGCTGTCTCGTAGTCATGAGTGACACACACTTTATGTGGGCTGCACTTTACCTTCAAACATGGGTCTTTGGATGGATCAAGAGCTATTAAAAACAAGATATAAAGAAGTCATTTAGAAAATTACCTCTTACTACTCGTTAGTCAAAATAATGAGCCAGACATCACATGAAAAACAAATCAATACTACTTTCTCAGTGCAGTTATCCTCAGAATTCTGTGAGGCAGATTGTGGTCAGGTATAGTCACTGACCAAGGTCACCCAATGAATGTTAAAGCCAACTAATTACAATTTTAAGCTAGATCACATACCCAGATCCAGAATTCTGCCACCTGCAATATCCATTTGCTGCTAATTACATGGGATGGTTGCACATACCCTTTTCCTTTGGTCAGTAGAAGTTGAGAACAGTTTGGAGGAATAATCTTCAAGTTTACTTTCTGCTTCCCATTGGTCAATTGTGAATAAATCTAGAGTTAAACAGGTACAGTGCCCATCTCAATCACTACTTTTTAAACGGTTGGTCCAAACACCAAATGAGGTCCACTTGGCTCAATGTTGGGACCACAAAATTTGGCAATAGTACAGGTTTCTGAACTCCACCCATTTAGACAATCTGTTAGCAATAATGTATAGTGCTGACAGTGGACACTGCATCAAATGCTTCAGCTGTACTCCACAAAAAGGAAAACCAGCCTGTTTAGCAAGCCTTGCAAATGCTGATTTGTTATCAGTAAATGTTTGGTTTTCATACCTATTTAATATACCTATGTATCTGACAGAAATGGATCCCAAGTGGAAAAGTTTAAGAAGCCCTGATTTAGATTATAAAGTAGCGAAACCAATGTTGGAAGACAAAATGAACTATGAAACATATTTTGTATGAACAAACTAAGTTCTGTCATGATCACCAAACATCTAGCTTTGGGAAGGGGAGAGGGAGAAAATCCATTACATCTGCTATGTATTTGAGAAATCTATGTTAGAATTGATTTTAAAAGTATATTAGGCCATGCAAGAGTATTGCAGGGAAACAGTATAGAGAATGACACCAGTCTCTCATGTACAACACTCGACTCTTGTCTAATACTACTCATATCCATTAAAATAACAATAGCGGGCTATTTAATGATTGCTATTGTGTAGCAAAGTCAATGCAAAACTAATTGTTGAGGTCAATGTGAAACTTAGCAATTTTGTGTTTCTACAATGAATGATTTTCTGTATTTGATTGAACATAACACTAACGTTAACAAAAACACAGCATGCCAGTTCCAATCGCTGCCAGCATGGCACACAAATACTAGCATATAGTGGAGATACTATCATTACCACAAGAATTACAATTTTAAATAGAGCTTTTCAATTACAAAGAGTCCAAAAGGTCCTTTGAAGCTCTCTGCACATATGTATGGATGATGCTCTGTTTCACTGTTAAATATAAATACATTCTGTAGTGCAATGAAGCGCCATCACGGCACAGCTTTGAAGAAACTAATTAAGCTATATCACAGTCAAACTGATATATAGCAAGAAAAATACATAGAAATTAGGAATTTTCCTAGACTGCAAGGATTGATAAAATTGACGCATCCTTAAATATAATTTTGGGACCTAAAACCAAGTAATGTTGCAAATAAGGACTATGAAAATGTCACATTTACCTGTTGTGTGTAGATCACATAACAGGCAAAGAGCAAAACAAAAGGAGAGATGCCTTGAAATACCTTTTCAAGATTCTAACAACATAGATGTGCTAGATGAGCTGGTACACAAACAAGAACACACTTATACTTGGGGGAAGGTGTTGCACTTTTTCACATTTTGGGATTTATGTATAAACAAATGGGAAAGAAAATTGTACATAGAAGCATGAGGGTTATGAAAAATCGCACATCATTCAGAAAACTGATGCAAAATGCATATATTAAGAACAATTGCAAAAATAGTGTGAATTTCTTTTCCTACAGTCAAGAATGGCCATACAAAACTATACAAGATGTATATAACCTTTGAAAAAATCGCAATGATGTAGTAGAAATTTGTCTTTAATTTGAGATTGAATGAGTTGCTGTTTGATGAACTGTGGACATATTGATAGCAAAACAGATTCATTGATTTCAGTGAGCTGGTGGTGGGATGTCAGTGAGTGGAGTAGATGAGCTCTCTCTCTCTCTCTCTCTCTCTCTCTCTGTGTGTGTGTGTGTGTGTGTGTGTGTGTGAAATGGCATCCACAGTTCAGTGTAATTGTACAATGGAGATTAGAATTATCTAACAAGGGCAGCTTTTCAGCAGGAGGTATAAAATGGGTATAGAGGTTATTTATGATAAGCTGCAGCTTTTTCATCCATTCTGCTCAATGCCTTGATGATTACCTGGACACTTTGAATAAAAAGGAAGCCACCTTAGACTACTATGGAAGTTTTTGCTGTTTTTGTTGATGATGTTAACTATGTATTATCCAAAAAGAGAGTGAACCAATACATTTGAAAAAAAATTAAGAAATTCCAGTATGTCACTAAAGTTTTTATTTCTGGATTTCCAAGCTATTCAGTAGTTCCTTGTGCCAAATTTGTTGAATATTTCAAACATATGTCCAGCGCATGTCATATAAATAATAGGACTTTTTATGTACTTCATGTTCCAGAATGTATATATTTTGACACAAAATCTCTTCCCAAACTCTTAGCTTTCATTTATTTTTTTTAACATAAAATCTTAAAGATTAGCAATTATGAACCTCAAAAGAGAGTTTGGAGTCTTTTGCTCTTGCTCCAGAAAGCATAAGAGTTTCATGTTGACTTTGTGTTCTGTTATAAATTTTCTGTCATCATATACATGACAAACTTTCTATTTTAAATTAGTGCTAAGGATTTCCAGCATTCTTATAGACCAAGCTACTATAAGAATAAAATCTAAGGGTGTGTCACAACACAGGCTAAAACCGGACCCCCTAAACACACACATCAGGGCTCAATAACAAGTTCTTTATTTAGAATAAAAGAAGAATAAAAGCAAAGGTAAAAAGCAATCCAAAATGAGCAAAGTTCAGTCCAAGATAAACTCCAAAAGAAGCGGGTCAAAATAGCGGTAGCTTGAAACGTCTTTCGCTCAGAGACCATAAACAAAGTTCCAGGAACACAGCTAGGAAAGACAGGCAAACTGCTCCGCAGTTAACAGCACCGAGAGGAACAGATTCATGTCCACTCTCAAGCTATGTAGCCTCCAGTCTAAAGAACTTTCTCACGGGACAGATAATTAAACCCAACTCTTGTGTATCCAACTCCTCTCAGATCCCCGCCTCCAATCTTGCCTCGAAACCAAAGTATTCCTCTGTCTATTGAAAGTCTGCTCATTAGCTGGAACATCTGGCATGTTATCAACCTGGGAACCGGGCATCTCCTCGTCTCCCAAAGATTCTTCAGCAACGGTGTTGATATTCTTTCCTGAGAACCAAAACCACCTGGGTGTTCATATTCACAGTCTGACCCAGAATCTGTCTCCATCTCCTCTTCAGAATATTCTTCAGGCCAAACATAGTCCCATTGCAAACTTTCATCATCAGGATCATGTCCCTCATACCCATCAGGCCACTCGTCTTCGCCATCTTGGTCCAAAGCAATTGGCAACCCCGGAGCCTGTCCAAGCCCCCCTGGCTGAAATGCAGGCCGAGGTCCCACAGGGTGGGTTTACATTTCCACATAATCCAGTTTCAGAATGCAGATTAACTGCCCAGCACATCATGTTATTTTCTTTCTTTGGCCTGGCAAGAGCAATCAACCATGAGCCGAGAAGTACTGTATGGTCCAGACACTACAATCGTCACTGTAACACTGCCAACAGCTCTAATTTTTAGTGTATTAGAGTTGTGGGTCACCTAGTTTTAATGTATCAGCATCATAGTCACATTGCCTCTGTAAAATGGGGTCACGACTTTTAAAAGGCTAGAAACTGCTGCTCTAATCTAATAGGGATGTCGGGAATATTTTCATCCTTGATGTTAAATATCATTACATTTTTCTCCCCAACCCCCAAATATGAGTCTAAAGAAGGTGGAACGGATGAACATTTTTAAAATTTGAGACTTACAGCAAGGAATTGGGGGGGAGAAATAGATCCATTAACTATGAAACAGCTATATTCTGTTCTGAGTAACACTGGAAAGTCAGTGTCTACAATACTTCAAACTCATCATTTTGTAAAAAGAACAGAAGGGCTCTCCAAGGACCAGTGCTTTTTATGAGTATTACTTCATTGACTAAACAAATGTAATGTATGGTTTAGTGTCCAAAATATATAATGCTTTTTTTGATGACCAATGAAAACCCTACAAAGAGTATGGACTCTTTGATAATCAGAGATAGAGATTTCCAGCACAAATTGAGATGGCAATAGTATTTGATCCTGTGATTTCTTTAAAGCTACTTCACCCCTTTGCAGTTTCAACACGAAAAAACCCATTTAGAAATAAATATAATACTGTAAATAATATGTAGCATTTTACTCAAACTCATTAATCTGTAAGTAATATATCCTCTCCCACCCGCACCACTCTACTTTCTATCTTTTACCCTTGGCTTCATTTGCTTGCTGTAAACTGAGTTCAAAGTGTAAAAGTAGTTAATTAAATCGGGATTTACAGCAGAGAAGGCAGAATCTTGACCTTCACTGTAGACCCAGACAAAAGCAAACTGCTGCAGCCTTTCTGGCTTGTCTATTTTCCTTTTTTTTTAAAAAAAAGTTTTTATTGAAGTTTTATCACATTGGTAAAATACAGTTTGCAGGAAGAAAGAAAGAGGGGGAAAGGTGCGAAGGAAAGAGGGGAGAAGAGTGAGGAAGGTACAAGGAGAAGAGGAGAGAAGAAAGAGTACATAGTAAGAAATTTATTATTTATTATTATTTATTTATTTCCGGCATTTTACCCCGCTCTTCTCAACCCCTGAGGGGGGACTCAGAGCGGCTTCCAAAAAGGCACAATTCGATGCCAACACAGTAAAACACATAAAACACAGTATAAAACCCCCCAAAACATTACACATTAAAATACAATTACATCAACATATCATACACATTCATTTAAGTTAAAAAAAAAGGTGCTGCCTTGTGCTAGTGTGCTAGTGTGCAAACGCCTGGTCCCATAGCCAGGCTTTTACTTTTTCCTGAATGTCAGGAGGGATGGAATTGATCGTATGTCACTAGGAAGCACATTCCACAGATGGGGAGCCACCACCGAGAAGGCCGTCTCCCTCTTCCCCACCAGCCGCATTTGAGAAGTCGGCGGGAGCAAGAGCAGGGCCTCCCCGGATGATAAATTACGAGGTGGGATGTAGTGGCAGATGCGTTCGGACAAGTAAGATGGGCCAGAACCGTATAGAGCTTTAAAGGTCAAGACCAGCACTTTGAATTGAGCTCGGAAGTGGATAGGCAGCCAGTGGAGCTGACACAACAGGGGGGGGTATGCTCCTGTATGTAGCTCCAGTTAGTAATCTGGCTGCCGCCCGTTGGACTAGTTGTAATTTCCGAACTGTCTTCAAAGGCAGCCCCACGTAGAGTGCATTGCAGTAATCTATTCGGGATGTGACCAGAGCGTGGACGACCGTAGCCAGATCAGACTTCCCAAGGTACGGGCGCAGCTGGCGCACGAGTCTTAACTGTGCAAAAGCTCCCCTGGCCACCGCCGAGACCTGGGGTTCCAGGCTCAGCGATGAATCCAGGATCACTCCCAAGCTAAAAACCTGCGTCTTCAGGGGGAGTGTAACCCCATCCAACACAGGCTGTAACCCTATGCCCTGTTCAGCCTTTCGACTGACTAGGAGGACCTCTGTCTTGTCTGGATTAAGTTTCAATTTGCTAGCCCTCATCCAGTCCGACACAGCAGCCAAGCACCGGTTCAAAGTTTGGACAGCCTCCTTAGTGACAGGTGGGAAGGAGTGACAGATCTGGGCGTCATCTGCATACAGATAACACCTTACTCCGAAACTCCGAATGATCTCTCCCAGCGGTTTCATGTAGATGTTAAATAACATCGGGGACAGTACTGAACCCTGAGGGACTCCACACGATAACGAAATAAGGTATGGGTTAGTAAAGTAGTCTTCCAGTTCGGTCTGCGGGGAAAATGTTGCAACACTTGGAACAATTCTTCCTAGTGGTCTGGTTTTCGGCATCCAATTTCCTTGTTGTGTGGCCTTATAATTATATCTTTAATGACTTCAAATAAGATTTTAGAGGTTGCCAGTCTGTTCTATTCTTCATGCTCTGGTCATTAACCATGCTGTTCAGTTCATCTAACTCCATTAATTCATGGAGTTTGGCTATCCAGTCCTCTATCGGAGGGGTATCCTCTTTTTTCCAATTTCTCGCCAATACTATTCTGGCTGCTGCCGCTATGAAGTATAATAGTTTGTCTCTTTTTTTGTCAATCTTCTCGTCTATTAGATTGAGTAAATAATATTTTGGCTTAAAATCAAATTTCTCCTCCCATATTTTCTGTGTATGTGTATGAATTGATTTCCAAAACCTTTGATTTTTTTTACAGGTCCACCAGCAGGTCTTGACCTTCACTGTAGACCCAGACAAAAGCAAACTGCTGCAGCCTTTCTGGCTTGTCTATTTTCCATCTGTAGCACCCATGGGCTCGGTCGTGCCACGGGGGGGCGATCCGCCGGGGGTCCCGTTGGCAGTGGGACCCGCACAGGCTGGAAGGGACTCAGAGGATGAGTTGGAAGGCCCAGAGCAAGATTGGTCAGCCGTGCCTTTGCCCAGTTCACCTGTAGAGAGCTTAGCCTGGGATCTCGAGTGGGAACATTCTCCCGGGGAAGGAGCGGACCAGGTGGAGATGGGAGGCAGCGAAGCAGATAGCGGAGATAGTTATGAATTCCCAAACGGCCGAGGTTCCCAAGAGCTGGCCGAACAGCAGATGGAGGCTAGCGGCTGGGAAACTCCGGGGGAGGCTACTTCTCAGGAAGATAGCGATACTGGACTGGAAGAGCGGGGCCGTTCTCATAACAGGCGCAGGGACATAGAGGAGGGCAGGAGGAGCTGGCATCTGTCCCTAGACCGTCGCCGTTCGGAAAGTAGAGACTGGAGACGCCGGGCCCAAGATCGTCGGGGTTCCAGGCCGAGGGATTAAGAACGGCCCCGTGGGAACTGATCGTCAGTTCTCCGGCCACGTCGTTCCTGAATAGGCGTGAAGCGGAGTGGGACCACAAGCCTGCAGTGGTCATCAAGCCTTGCCTTGCCTTTGCCTTGTTTCTTGAGCCGCAGCGGTTTGCGGAACCTTGCCCTGTTTCCTGATTCGCATTGGATTGCGGAACCTTGCCCTGTTTCCTGATTCACATTGAATTGCGGAGCCTTACCACGCTTCCAGCTTATTTGCTACGTTACTTTGGACTATTTGCTTAAAACCTTGAACACTTGCATTATTGGACTATTTACTCTTTGGAACTGTTTTTATATACTCAATAAAGTAGTTAGCCCTCAGTACGTCTCTGTGTGTGTGATTAAGGGGCCCGCCAGGTCGGTGATTGTGACAGCTGGCTGGAGAACTCCCAGAACCCCTTATCACACCACGGGACGCCGCTCGGGACGCCGCAAGAAGCGCTCCACGCCCGTGGTCGCCATGGCTAACCTGACCGATGCCCAAGTGCAGGAATTGCAACGAGAATTGGGTGAGCTGCGGACCCGGGCCGGACGGCACCCGGGGGTGAGCCCACCTGGCCGCTTTAGTGGTAATCCGGCCCAGGTGGAGGTTTTTGTTTGCCAAGTGGAACTTTATTTGGAGCAACGCCCCAACGAGTTTGCCAACGATCGAGCCCAGGTGGTTTTTGTCTACAACCTGATGGAAGGGACAGCGGCAACGTGGGCCACCGCGTTGATCCGGGCGCAGTCCCCCCATACTAACACGCTGCGGGCTTTCCTAGATGCAATCAGGGCAACATGGGGGGCTCCTGTCAATGAAGAACTCGCCGAGAGGGATTTGGCCCGGCTGACGAGCAAGGATCTATCCCTCTCCCAGTACATCTCCCGTTTTCGAGTCCTGGCTTCCCAGACGCAGTGGGGTCTGCCGGCGTTGCGGTATCACTACATTGCGGGACTGCCTTCGGAACTGCAACAGGAGATGTTGAAACATCCCCGGCCCGCGGATTTGGAGGCCGCCATCACTTTGAGCCTTCGTATGGAAGCAGGACTGCAGACCAGGAGGCGGTGGGACAAGGGCGCGATGGAGAAACCGGTGGCACGGAAGGAAGGGGCTGGACAGTTTCAACCCCGGCAATTGCCAGTGCCGGCCGGCCCGGATGACCCGGAGCCCATGCAGTTGGGAACAGTTCGGCCCAAAGTGGACCAGGCGGAGAAGGCACGGCGTCAGCGCCTCAACTTATGCTGGTACTGCGGGGGGGCTGGACATTTTTCAAAGGAGTGCCCCCAGAAACCGCGTGGAAAAACTCCTCGGGCCTCTGCCGCCCTCGGAGGGGCCCCAGAGGCCGAAGAAGCCATCCAAGCGACGGGGGAAGGGGCCGGCCGGGTGTAAGAGGGTTCGCTCACTCGGCCGACGTCGCTAACCTCTCCCTGAACCCAAGACTGGACAATTGTTCCTTGTAATGGTCAGCATGTGGTCACCCGAGAAGGGGCCGATGATGGTCCATGCCATGATAGACTCGGGAGCGACCAACAACTTCATCGATGCAGACTATGCCAAGTCTGCCGGATTAAAATTTCTTGATCTCCAAGAGCCCAAGGGTGTCCAGACTATCGATGGGAGAGTTCTGAAAACGGGGGCTGTAACTCAGTATACAGCTCCTACCAGGATGTGGACTAGCTCCCATAAAGAGGACATTTCTTTTCTTGTGACCAAGCTCCCAGATTTCCCCATTGTCCTGGGCATTGTGTGGCTCGCGCTCCACGACCCCCAGATCTCCTGGGCTAAGAGACAGCTAATTTTTCTTCGGACCATTGCCAGGGCCACTGCATGACGGCTCGGGCATGCCTGGCCCAAGAAGTGGAGAATGTGGCCACCCTGCCCAAGAAGTATGCCGGATTTTGGGATGTCTTCAGTGAGAAGGAGGCGGAACGCTTGCCTCCCCACCGGCCCTATGACTGTGCCATTGAACTGCAACCGGGGGCCCCAATCCCGCGGGGGGAGACTCTATCCTCTCTCGGAACCAGAGCAACAGGCTCTCCGAGATTTCCTGGATGAGAATCTGCGGAAGGGGTTCATTCGGCCCTCCCAATCCCGGCCGGGCTCCGATTCTTTCGTCAAGAAGAAATTGGGGGAGTTGCGGCTTTGCAATGACTATAGGGAACTCAACAAGATCACGATCCGGAATCGCTATCCCCTGCCCTTGATCCCCGAGCTCTTGGAGCGGATGCGGGGAGCTAAGGTGTTCACTAAACTGGACCTGAGGGGGGGGCTTACAACCTTGTCCGGATTCGCCAGGGTGATGAATGGAAGACGGCCTTCCAGACCAAGTGGGGCAGTTTCGAATACCTGGTGATGGGATTCGGTTTGTGCAACATGTGTTTCGGCTGCATGGACTTCCACAGAGCCTGGTGACTGACCGGGGCACTCAATTCACTTCCCAGTTCTGGAAGGCTGTCCAGAAGTTGCTGGGGATTGATGTGCGGATGTCCACGGCTCATCACCCGCAGACCGATGGCCAGACCGACGGGTCAATGCCACCTTGAGCAGTACCTGCGCTGCTATGTCAACTATCAGCAGAACAATTGGGCGTCCTTGTTGTCCCTGGCAGAGTTTGCTTACAACAATGCGACGCAGGAATCCATCAAAGAGACTCCTTTCTTTGCTAACTATGGACACCACCCTCGGTTCTACCCGCCGGTGGACCCGTCCGAGACGTTTCCGAGGCTAAGGATTGGCTTCGAGAGCTCACTGCACTCCAAGACTTGCTACGTACTCAATTGGACCAGGCGAAAGCTGACTACAAGCGGATGGCTGATCGGCGGCGCCAGGAGGGTCCTGAGATCCTTGTGGGGGATAAAGTTTGGCTGTCCACCAAGAATTTGCCTACGCAGCGACCCAGCCGCAAGCTGGACGCGAGATTTTTGGGTCCCTACAAAGTTTTGGAGAAGGTGGGTCCTGTTTCCTTCAAACTACAACTCCCAGCGGACATGAAACTCCACCCGGTGTTTCATCGCTCCTTGCTCCGCCCGGCGAAGGGGTGCGGCCTGACGTGACGCCGCCTCCTCCCCCCTGTGATGCGGGAGGGCGGAGAGGAGGTCGAGGTGCAGGACATCTTGGATGCCCGCCTCCGTTACAGGAAGTTGGAGTACTTCATTGACTGGAAGGGTTTTGGCCCGGAAGAACGTGCTTGGGTCAAGGCCCGAGATGTCCACGCACCGGAGCTGGTGGCTCGTTTCCACCGCAAGTATCCTGACAAGCCCAAGCCCGGGGGCGGCCCAGGGGGCCCTGAGGGGGATAGTGTAGCACCCATGGGCTCGGTCGTGCCACGGGGGCGATCCGCCGGGGTCCCATTGGCATTGGGACCCGCACAGGCTGGAAGGGACTCAGAGGATGAGTTGGAAGGCCCAGAGCAAGATTGGTCAGCCGTGCCTGTGCCCAGTTCACCTGTAGAGAGCTTAGCCTGGGATCTCGAGTGGGAGCATTCTCCCGGGGAAGAAGCGGACCAGGTGGAGATGGGAGGCAGCGAAGCAGATAGCGGAGATAGTTATGAATTCCCAAACGGCCGAGGTTCCCAAGAGCTGGCCGAACAGCAGATGGAGGCTAGCGGCTGGGAAACTCCGGGGGAGGCTGCTTCTCAGGAAGATAGCGATACTGGACTGGAAGAGCGGGGCCGTTCTCATAACAGGCGCAGGGACATAGAGGAGGGCAGGAGGAGCTGGCATCTGTCCCTAGACCGTCGCCGTTCGGAAAGTAGAGACTGGAGACGCCGGGCCCTAGATCGTCGGGGTTCCAGGCCGAGGGATTAAGAACGGCCCCGTGGGAACTGATCGTCAGTTCTCCGGCCACGTCGTTCCTGAATAGGCGTGAAGCGGAGTGGGACCACAAGCCTGCAGTGGTCATCAAGCCTTGCCTTGCCTTTGCCTTGTTTCTTGAGCTGCAGCGGTTTGCGGAACCTTGCCCTGTTTCCTGATTCGCATTGGATTGCGGAACCTTGCCCTGTTTCCTGATTCGCATTGAATTGCGGAGCCTTACCACGCTTCCAGCTTATTTGCTACGTTACTTTGGACTATTTGCTTAAAACCTTGAACACTTGCATTATTGGACTATTTACTCTTTGGAACTGTTTTTATATACTCAATAAAGTAGTTAGCCTTCAGTACGTCTCTGTGTGTGTGATTAAGGGGCCCGCCAGGTCGGTGATTGTGACACCATCAGTAATAATTCTTGCTGTGTTTATGCCATTTTCATGTTGTTTGGCCACACATGTCCCAGCTTTCATCTGTGAAATATTGGAGGGCGTTAATAATTGCTACTAGCCTCTGGAAAAGCTGTGCCAGTCAGACTTGACCTTCTGCTTGGAGGCAAATATTTTTATTTATTTACATATTTTAACTGGATTTTGGCAACTTGCTGTTTTGAAAATATGCCTTTTAACAGAGTGCTATGCTCTTCATTTTTTTTGCATTTGGCAGCTTTAAATTGTTTTGGATGTTATGAATAAATTGTTTATGTTTTAGTAATAATCTTGTGTACCGTTTTTATCGGTAATTTAGTTGTTTTTAATTTTATGCATTGCTTTGTGTCCCAAAGGGAGTGAGGGAGAATGTTAAATAGATGAACAAAATAGACATCCTTTTGATATGTTCAGTATTTTTGTGAAAGCAGATTCCATGCAGCTCTTCCACATAATAAGAAAACCTACAGTTATCACAGGGAAATCTGCTGCATATTGTGCTATGTACTAATACTCTACTTTCACAGTCATGTTAAATACATTGATACCAGGGACAGGGTGTCTCTCCTGTGTCAATGTGGGATGGGAGATGTTTGTCATACAAATTGGTTAAAATATCCATGTAAATGTTGATATCCTCACATTCATGTGTGTTTCTTTTGGAAGAATGCATGGGTGGCTGAGTTACAATTTGGAATTTTCCGATTTGTTTAAAAAATGGGGGGGGGGGAAATCATATTGAATTATTCTCTATCTCTACATTTTACCATCATACAAATGTATGGTACAAATCAAGATGTGAATCACCTATGTGTATTTAGTCTAAAGGTGAGCCAAAAGTCAGAAAAGGTTAAAAATGTCTTGTTTTCTTTTCTGTCAGGATGCTGCCAGAATACCTTTTGGAACTGCACCAGTATATGAATGCAAAAACTCTTCCATTCTTTTTGTGACTAATGTCTAATAATAAGATATTGTACTACATGTGAACACTATCCACATAGCAACCAAGAACTAATCAGCAATCTATCTTTCACCATACTTCAGAGATAATGAATGAAACTTGATGAGTACCTGTTCAAATGGGGGGAAATGTTATTTCCAAATGGGAAACTTTACTATTGTACTTTGCTTCATAAATTTACAATGCGGGCACATGCAAAAAAGTTTGATTTCTTTTCCTATTGTTTGGCTTTTTCTAAGAATGATAACAACTGATCCTTACTTTCACTTCTTGGACTCACACAGACAAGACAAAAACCCTTCTCTGGCAAGGACAGAACTTACAATACATTTTTCTGTAATATGTTAATGATAGAGCATGTTCCATTTAGGAGCATTTGTTTCTAGGAGCAGATGCCCATCATCTGTTGGGAAAGAAGACCCACGGGAGTTAGATCAAAGAGAAACAAATCCTGTATTTTGTTATCATGGCACATTGCGTCCTAAAGCAGTGAGTGCAAAAGCTTTGAAATGAACAGTTACAAATCAGATGCATAATAAGAAAGGGAAGGAAGGCAGGAGAAAGAGCACAAAGAATTCTTCATGCAGACCTTGTTTGGCAATGCAAATAAGGGCTATAATGAGGTGATACAAGAGCTTACACTCACTACGTGGCAACAATTTCCTTGTTACACTTCAATCTTATAAAAGAATAGAGGTTATGTCATAAAACTCAAAGGAAGTTGAGTTTTACCACTCCCCTTTTACTGATTCTTCATTTCAGAATTCAAATGAAGCAATAGTTGCTGTTGCTGTTGTTTCTACTCATATGTCTGTTGTCAGCCATTGGGCACATTTGTACCATCTCAGGGCCCTTCTACACTGATCATATAGTGCATTTCAAAGCTGACTCAAGAACGCAGTGCCTACGAAGTGCATATTGCCAATGTGTGCTGAGGCAATTATCAAGGGTGTTACAACACATTCAAAAATATTACAGGAAAAGTCTGAGTTCAGTCAAACAATATGCTGCAGCAGATGCCACTGTATTCCAGATCCAGGGAAAAATCTGCTTTGTAAAATGTAGATACCTGCTGAAGTTAAGAATCCCATATGAGGGGTGGGGCTGTCAAAAATGCTCCAGGGGCATGACTGGGCAGGACTGAGAGAGTTAACCAATTGCTTCTGCTGCTGTCACTTTTTCTTTTCCCTCCCACTACCAATGCCTATGATGCATTGATGAAAATCTCTCCCAGAAATAAGGGAAAAAATCCTGCAAAGTGGTTTAAGTCAGATTCTATGGTAAATTTAACCATCTTCCTGGCATTAAAGCAGTTCCTGGCATTGCAATTTGAAACTGGTTCTTCACAAATCTGTTCTAAGCTTCATTACAGTCTTAGTGTAGGAGTGCCCTCAGTCAAAGAAGTCAATGGCAAACTTCGGGGCAAGAAAAGCCCTAGAAGAGGGTCACAGAAAGTTGGAGGTGACTTTGATGGCACAAAGAACAACTGATGCCACTAGAGGCTAGGAGATCTATATTAGGGATGTAATTCTTCCCCAATGGAAAGAGTAAGTAATTTCAACAGTTCTTCTCAGTATGATAAAGTCTTCAAAAACCAAAGGTTATTCATAATTTTGAACTTATAGTGAAAAATAAAAGCATAGTTGCTGCATGCAAGAAATAGGATGATTATCTGTAGGACAGTTTCTCATGTGTGGAAAATAGTATTTAAATTCAGAAACATTAATTTGTGAGCAGGAAATGTTTTCTGTACAAAAAATGCTGCTTGAGAATAGGTAAGTGCAAATAAATACCCAATCACAACATTCTCTTTACACTAATATTTCTGCATTGAAATACCATAATTCCAGAATTTTTGAAAAGATATTTTTCAATCATTTGAGAAATGTTTTTGAATGTTCTTTTCATCCTAACCGCATTTATGACCTGTATCTATTGCCTTCCTTTGGAGCAATTATGACAGATAACCTTTTTCTAATACATGTAAGGAAGATTTTTAAAAAAACTTTTTAAATTTTAGAAATGACTGTGAAATGAGAAAAATGGATCTTGCGAAAATCTTTCACTAAATAAATTGCCAGATGTTCACAGAATAGAGGAATGCAGGCGTTTATTTACTTTGGGAGAAATGTCTGTTGATAGATAACCTATATTATTCCTCGTTGGTGTGAAGCTACGTTCAAATCAACCGGCTGGACAGGGTGGACCCCCTCTTAAAGATCCCACCGCTGCCGCCAATATGTGACCACTCCACTTCTTGACCGGCCTCAGACTGGACAATCTTTCTATGTCCACACTGCTGACCTCCAATCCAAGGAAACCTCGAAGTTACCTCAGCAACTTCACGTTTATTGGCAGGGTACTGTCTCACCCCTTCACCATTTAACTGACTGGAGTTTTAAAACTTCTCAGTGACCACTTGACCACGCTGCCACCATTTATCCGGCTGACCACTGACTTTGAGGGCCACCACCAATAAAAGAATCAGGAGAGGTGTTTTCCTTTTAAGATGCAAACAATTTATTTTGACACAAATGGGTACAATCTTGGTTGGTTTCAAACTTCCTTAGAGGCACAACTTTTTCTGTTACATAACACAATGGGGACCTATTATAGGGTTTCCACTAAACCTCTATAAACCCCTGCAACTTTAACTAGGGTCTCTATACCCTTTAACTGGACTGCTCACTAGCAGACCTTAAGACACACACTAACACTGGACCGTTCTCTTTCAGTCCTTAGGACACTCTCCACTAGAACATAACTCCTCCCCCTCTCATTTGGCAGTTGGCTTCCCGCTCTTTTCCAACTGTAGAATTCAAACCTGAACATTCTACTAGCCTCTAGCCCTGGTTGCCATGGCGACAGCTCTTCTAAGCTTCTGCCATGCCTCCCTTCTGTTTCACCCACAGAAACAAACCATAGAACATTCAAAACAACATACATTTTAACACATGTCACACAACATTTACACACAAATAATCAACATCATTACACTCGTACTTGGAGAAGCTATGTTTTCAGATTGCAGCTCCTAGCATCCACCAGGTAGCACAGTTACATCCAATGTGCTGCCTGTTGGATGCTAGGATCTGTAATCCACTGTAGATGGAAAATGTGCAATGACAATTGGAATGACTTTTTGGCTATGGTCTCCGATTTGTTTTAATCATTATATTATCTTAAATTCATGTTTTAATTATATGTTTATTTTATTTGTGT